>JAJJKD010000078.1:0-190588 GCA_022376535.1 Xylariaceae sp. FL0662B
GTGTCATACCGGCAAGGAACTGTAGTCTATGCGCGGAACGCCACGCCTGACATGAAATACACCTGAGTTGTTGTTTCTTTGTTTTGAATGAATAGACAAATATGATGTAATGGAAAAGATCCTTCTCTGTTTGTGTGTCTGAAGATGTCGCCGATTGGTTGAAGTCATAAATGCAAGACCTTCTCCCGTTGACACAAGTCCCGTTCCGAAATCAACCTCCGCACCCGCGAAATATCCCTTATATCTAAACGGATGTATAGCATACGGCGAAAAAAATTGTCCTGAGTCGCCCCAAACCATCCAGTACAACATATGAGAGCGAAGATAAGGTTGATGGTAGTCTATTTACTAAGTGGAAATGGATACCGCAGAGAGCCTACGGCACAGTCCCACCTGAGACCATATTGGCGTATCTTGTCCCTAGGGAGATTTCTTTTCTTTCCTTTTCTTCGCTACCATCATAACAAACCCCTCATAATAAACCAAAGCACATATCTACAACATGACAGAATCTTATTTACAGTCCAATACTGGGAAGGTGCAGCAAGTGACGAGAGCATGCAACTGTTCCGAGGACAGGGCTGCTGATCTGCTTCGAGTATGACAGTCACTATCACGCTGTTCCATCAGATACTAACACATACTTTAAGATTACGAAGGGACACGTACAGAGAGCAATCAAGCACCATCAAATTGTCTCGAGATACCTAGTCCAGACCTCCTCAAGCAGTCGGCAAACCAGTGATTCAAGGACTCCGACAGGCGATGATATCATTTCAACTCGGATTGGTGATATCTTGAATTGTCGCGATGGGCCGGATTCGGCAACTATAGGTACGAATACACCATCCCAACAACACGAGAAGAGCTTGTCAACCAACCGAATGAATGCGCCGCTTTGTTCATCACCAAAGGCGCCTGATAGCCCCGGCTTCGGCTCTCGTCACACAACACCATCTCCTCCACGAAGTCCAAGCCCTGATGTAGGCAGGGGTCAGGATCCAAACATAGACCGCGACCTCAATGACACTATTCACTTTATAGAGTGGGATTTTGTACTGCCACGAACGTTTGCACCGTCCAACCTAGAGCCTGGTGGCGACTTTAGCGTCACGGACCTCGTTGGTGCTGTAACCCACGGGTTCAGTCTCGACGTCGTTCAAAATTACCTTCAATATTACGACCGCAGCATTGTGAAAGAGCGTCTGAATGAGACTGTCGACGGGCTCCCCGCGATATTCTATGCCGTCGCAACCAATCATGATATGGTTGTCCGAACATTCGTTGATCACGGCGCAGAAGTTATTGCTTTCCACAAACCTTCAGGCACTCCCCTTCTTGCATTCGCAATCGCGCACAGCGACACCATTCAGACAGATACCACTTCCATGGTCACAAATTTACTGGGTCTTGGGACACCCTCGACTTTCGTACCCTCTAGCCTCTACAAGCCGTACTACCAATATCTCCCAGATACGAGTGAAGCGCCAAATTCATCGAGCGTCGATGAGGACAATACTAAATGGTGCACCACCGCCGCGTGGCGCCGTCTCAAGAAGGCAATCAATCTTACTCAACGTTACCATCTGGATAGGGTAACCAAGATGAAGAAGTTTTCTACCAGGCATCGACAGGTAGCCAAATTGAAGCACGCCGAGCCAGTTCTAGGCATTCCTCACTTTCTCATCGGGCAAACCATCGCTTCGGATAGGTTGATCCAGAAGCTACTAAGTCACCTTGTCATACCGAGCAAGAAGCCTCTGGTGCTGGCTTTCGCTGGTCCTAGTGGTCACGGAAAAACAGAACTCGCCAGGCGCCTTGGGCATCTTCTTAGTCTAGAAATCAACATAGTAGACTGCACAATCATACATCAAGAAATTGAGCTTTTTGGTCCGCGTCGCCCTTTCCGAGGCGCCGAACAAGGTTCGCCGATCAACAACTTTCTAGCCAGCCACGCTGGAGAGAGGTGCATTGTTTTCCTTGACGAGTTTGAGAAGACTACAACACAAATCCACCAAGCACTGTTACTACCTTTCGATAATGGTGCGTACTTACTAATGCCTAGTAATTCTCTCTTCCTCCTAACTAACATACTATGCGCAATGTGGGCGAATATGAAGACCGCCGTGACGGGTCTAAGATAGATTGCTCTAAGGTGATATGGATTTTAGCTACGAACGCACTCGACCCCCTCATCAAGAGCTTCTGCTCCCTGAGACCCTCAATCGTCAGTGAAGATGAAGCCAAGAAACAGAAAATGGCAAATGAACTGTCTCGGGAACTTAAGCAAGGATTTCTTCGGCACTTCGGTGTAAGTTTTCTAGGGCATCATATTCAGCATGTAACTCGCGAGTTTGTATATCTGACGTTGCCTGTGGCTTGCAGGCCCCTATCACTGGACGCATCTCGGATTTCATTCCGTTCCTCCCGTTCAGCCCAGGGGAACAAGCCGTCGTGGCTCACAAGTTCCTCCTCGAACTTGCCAGGCGAGTGAAAGAACCCATCATTCTCTCAAATGACCACCAAGAGCAGCTTTTGGGGAACATCGGTCTTCGTATTCGTAAAGACATCTTGATCTGCAACAGCTTAGCAGAAACGGAGTATAATCCAGATCTTGGGGCGAGGAGCCTAGCTACGGCTGTGAAGCTTGTGGAGGATAAGTTAGTCGACGCATATCTAGAGGAAGAGGAAGAGATTTCCGAGGGCCAGGAAGTCCGCCACTTCTGCGTGGACCTCAATGCGGATGAGGTCGTGGTATACAAGGCGCAGAAGTAATGGGTATCAGAATAGTAACACGGACATATGACAGGATGCTTAAGAGTAGGTATCGGAATAGGAACTCCATCATGAATCTAAAATCAGTTTCTCCTTGGATCCCAAAGTCTTAGAAATTCAACGGCAACAAAGCTTCGGACATGGTGTTGCTTGCTATGAACTCATAACGCTACCACACTCCTGACCCCCTAACCAAGATAGCTATTCCTAATATGCTACAGTAAGGTATTTCGACAAAGCACTAATTCTTGGACAAGTGTATATTTATGAGTCTAGTTACTACGTCCACTCGTTTAAGCCAGTGTGTTATGCCACCCTCCCCCCAAAAAACCCGGCAACCATACTAAACAGAAAGCACAGTTTCAATCAATAGCTGAACGAACCCAATAGGCAATTGAGGGCTGTTTCTGCTGTTTCCACTTCGACGAGATTCCACGCAGCATAACTATTGTACTAAGCTGTGCCAACTAAGACCTAAGAATTTCCGCCCCCGAATGTGGTGGCCCGATTTTACTTGAGCTGGATGAAACCGGCTCGGCTTCTTCCACCCGTAGGGACAGACCGCAAAAGTTTACCACTCGCATATCATCTTTGGTGTCTTGCGTTTGCCTCTAGCACCCCGTCTTTCCACAATGTTTGCTGTATTCGTCATTGCGGAGAATCTTGTTTGACGCACGGTTTTCCCCTCCTGGGCTTTGGGATCTAGGCTTCCTTTATTCGGCTTGATGCAGCTCGCATTCTAAGCAACCTTTCTCAGGGTGACAAGCGACTAAAGTCTTTGCATGGCATTGCTATATGGCCACGTCTGATTGGTGCATGAGTCTTTTCTCAATCAAGTGTTGCCTGGTTCAGAGCCTCGTTTGACTTCGCAGCCTTCCTGCTCTTCTTGTTATTTGGAGCATTGGTCCAGGAGCAAGGTATCCGGGTGTACTATTCGATAATCCGAGTATATTGGCAAGGTCCCTTGACCATCACATGAGGACCTAAACAAACAAACCCCAATACTGGAAAACCGCCGCCGTCAGTTTGCAGCCCAATAATATTCTCTGCCAATAGTACATACAATTAACACACACTAGCTTCAACATGAGCAGTCACGTACAACGACCGCGGCCTGCTTTGGGAGAGCGTGTTCCTTTCGGCACCCTGTACGATGCCAGAACTGACAAATTTCTACCTCAGTCTTTACTCAAGAGAGAACATCAGGTATCCAAAGGAGAGGTTACGATAAGCCGCCCGAATAACCCCCCCCCCCCCCCCCCCCCCCCCCGAAGTCGATGTCATCCTTCAAGACTCCTATCAAGCCAAGTTCGACCTCATGAACATCGACCCCGATCTAGCTGCGAGCATTCTTGCTAAACTCGTCAGGCTAAGGGGAGCTGGCGTATTCCTCGACGATATGCGGCAAGGAGATGACGTGCTGCATGCAGCTGTTTGTCATAAGGTCGTTTCTACCCAAGAAAAGTGGCAAGTAATGCGCACTTAGAACCTAGAGGCTTTTGACAGCGAGTGCCTGGGCAAAAAACAGGCTACACATTTCGTTGCTGGCATAGAATGGGGCATCCAGAGTATCGTCTCAATAAAGCACACCGTCAGCAGCTCGGAAGCCCGAACCGCAGTTGAATCCTGTTTTCAAACTGAGGTTGCAAAGTTCAAATCAGCCGTGGAAACTGATGCCTCAACTACATCGAGAAATAACATGTGCGACCCAACGAACATGCCTTTGGATATTACGACTTACAGTGATATATTCACAGCCGGCGGCGTCTTAATGGGGAGCCTAGAGGAGGCACGCTATCAACTTAGCCTCGTCCCCATCCACATCCAACGAGAGTATTGCAACAAAGGTCAGCCAATTATGTATACCCTACTTCCGATCGACATTCTTGGGATATTATTCGAGGTCGAAGGTGGTCTTGGCGCACCAATGACTCCTGTCAAGCCGGAGACCGAGCTTTTCATAACTCACTTGTTCGACGAGTTCGCTTGCTCTCAACAGAAACTTTACCATCATCATGCATATGCTTCAGAACACCGCAAATACTGCTCGAAGCGTCACCGTAACGAGATAAAGTCAAGGCTGGACGAGCTGAGAAGCTCGCTACAAAGATTCGAAAAGCAGTACGCCGAAGCTCTAGTGAATGTACGAAGTGGAAAGGATGAAGCAAGCATATTCAAGAGAATACATGAGGCTTATGCCAGCGGTGAAAGTTCTCCCGCTGATCTAGTCGATACAATTGACCTACAACTATCAAAGACGAAGTCTGTTGTTGCAGCTACTCGGATGGGTGGAACATATGTCGACAGTGGGGGCTCGGTTGCCAACCTCATAGGAGACAAAGATGCCTATGTGTTCTCGATCAGCGAGGAGGCCTTAAAGAATAATGAGACCTGGGATGAAAACGTGGCCACGTTCCAAACCCTCCTGAATAACCGCAAGCCTGACACTCTCTATATTATTTTCGACTGCGATACAGTGGATCAGGTCTTGTCTTCTTCCTATATTTCCTACTACGAGAAAGGCAAAGAAGTGTCCGAAGACATCGTCGAGCAACAGCACTGGCTGACTAAACAGTGCTTTGTTCAGTACAAAGCAGACACCCTTGAGACTCAGCATACCCAGAGACCATTGAAGCGGCGCCTCATCACTATGCCTTGTCCCAGCCACTACTGTGATCGAAGTCGCGTCTGCGAATGGAAATGCTCCAAATGCCATACCCCTGTTGAGTTTGGCTTCACCGATCAGTACATATACTGTGATTGTGGGCGCAGTTTGTACGAAAACTTCAGCTTCAAATGTGATCACCAAGGCCATGGCAGCGAATTCGAGAAGTACCACCCTCAACGCGTCTTATCGCAGTTGAAAAATCTCGGAGACTCAGAAAATGTTAACATTCTGATCCTGGGCGAGACCGGCGTGGGAAAGTCAACGTTCATCAACGCGTTTGTCAACTACTTAACGTTTGAGACGCTCGATGAAGCCAAAGTTGAGGAGCAGCTAAACTGGGTAATACCATGCTCGTTTTCAACCCAAATTATGGACAGAGAGCGACCAGACGGGATTATCGAGCAGATCGAGATCAAGGTCGGTGCGAGAGACGACGAACGAGATGGCAGCAAGGGAGCATCGGCCACGCAGCGAACCGCTGTTTATCCTATCACCATTGGAAATCGTGTCATTCGTTTAATCGACACACCTGGTATTGGGGACACACGGGGGATCCAGTATGACAAGCAGAACATGGCCGATATCCTGTCAACCCTTAGCAGCTACGATGACCTGCATGGCATACTCATCCTTTTGAAGTCTAACAACGCACGATTGACCGTGACGTTCAATTTCTGCATGAAAGAATTGTTGACCCACCTTCACCGCTCAGCCGCGAACAATATGGCTTTTGGATTCACTAATACGCGTATATCTAATCACACCCCGGGCGATACCTTCGGGCCACTGAGTACTCTCATGGGAGAACATTCTGATATTGGTCTCTCTTTAACGAAGAATACAACGTACTGCTTCGACTCGGAGAGCTTTCGGTATCTCGCTGCTTTCAAGAACGGCACAGTGATGGATAACGAAGAAGACTTCCGCCGCAGCTGGCAGCATTCGAGAAAAGAGTCGCTACGGCTTGTCGAATACTTCAAATCCAGGACCCCACACAGGGTTCAAAGCACTATAAGCCTCAACGGGGCACGGCAGTTGATAACGACCTTGACCAAACCGATGGCCGACATCTCAGCAGTGATCAAGACCAACATCGCTATGTCAGAGGACAAGATCCAGGAAGGTAAGTGGCTTTTCAATGTGTCTAATATTGTTCACCCTTGAAGGATAAGTCATCGCCTTCTGACACATAACTCTGCCCTCCGGATTGCTTCTAGGTCAATTCAACGGATAAGATTATTGACTAATAGTACTATTGCAGTGGCTGATACCCGAATTACTGGGG
Organism: Xylariaceae sp. FL0662B; assembly: GCA_022376535.1. Classification (NCBI taxonomy): domain Eukaryota; kingdom Fungi; phylum Ascomycota; class Sordariomycetes; order Xylariales; family Xylariaceae; species Xylariaceae sp. FL0662B. The sequence goes on from JAJJKD010000078.1 coordinate 6,729, forward strand.
ACAATCTTAGACAACGCCTTCACCTGGAGAAGATTCACTTGCGGCCCAAAATACTGAGCCGGCCCCGGACTGTCTGTAAGGATCCCGCGTGTATCGAGTTTAAAGATAATGGGAGCGGCGAAGTCGTGACCATCTACAAGACACACTGCCATGCTGTTTGTTATCTTGATGATGTTAAGGCCGATCAAGTGGCTCATCCCGGCCTTATCGATTGTGCAGCATTTGATGGAAACACTGAATGCCGGCACTGCGGACACCACTGGCAGTCACACCTTCATGTCTTATACGAGCTAGAGGAGTATATGGCTACAGTGACCGACACTGAGATTGAAAGGCAGCTACAGGAAAACTCAAACGATGTCATGCTCAGAGAAACGGCTATAAAGGACATGCACTCTCTCATCGCCGAATACAAAGTCGAACACGATATTATTCAACAAGCTGCTGCCAAGTTCGGCATTTTCCTCAAGAAGTACTCGATCACCCCGTATAACGACGCAACACTCGAGTATCTGGAAATGCTCATACGGGACGAGGAGACGAAGGTCCAGGTCGGCGGCAGCAGGAAGCGTCTCCAAGCTTTGCTAGAAGACCGCCGCAAGCATGAGGAGCTCGTTGAGCTCTTGACCCGCAACATGGACAACAAGTTTCTCTCAGAGTACCAGGTCTTGAATGAAGCAGGCGTCGAGCGCCTCGTCGACCAGTTGTATAAACTGAAGCATTTCGGCGAAAACCTTCTAGCCGTCAAGGATGCCATCTCCACTGCGCATAAGGCTACGAACCGGGAGCGGCCTCATCGAGTCTACCACGGACGAGCAGCTCGGTATCATAGCAAGGCACAACAGATGTTTGGCTGGGTATATACCCCGGCTCCTCACACACGCGAGTTACCGCCGCCGCGAGAGAGTCGGCTCGTAGCTAAGCCCCCAACAAGTTTCTTTGTCAACATATTTCGATTTTGGAATTAGCATTCTAATCGCTCCTAGGCGGAATAAGTGTGGTTGTAGTTAGCCATGGCCCCTTTCTTTAAGGTGGAGATACGATTCCTAATGATTTGTTCTTGGTTCGGGGTGCTACATAGGCAGAAGATGGAAAACATGTAGTTTAACTCCTTGTCACCCCCCGTTACCATCACCATCGGGTTATTAAATCAGTTTGTCAGAACCTCTACAAGATAAATCCAAGTAACCCATTAATATTGTGTTTTCTGGCCATTTCCACGGTGACTCTTCACTTTATTTGTTTATGCCACAATTTCAAAAGTCTTCGTTCGCCATTATTATAAGAATAACGCTCTCGAGCAGAGTGTTGACTAGACAGAGGTTTCTGATCGAATCTCATCGCGTCCATGACATTTAGTACAGCTTATCGTCTACGCTAAGGACGCCTTTCACGCAGAAGAACCGAATTCACCATTGATAGGTTACACGCTTCATGGCGTCAAACGAACCCCATGACGCGGACCTACATATTCAAGACTTCAAGAAGAATGAACAAGACTAAGAAGTGGGGCTATTCAGCGAATGGATCAAGTAAAGCCAAGCTGCCAAGTCAAGTCATCGATGTTTTCCATTGAGCTGGGCCTATTCCAAACTGAACTTGATTATTTAAGCACCAAATTAATTCGGAAATTCCCACCAGTAAATGATCTAACACCGCGAAATTGTTAGAGGAGGCTCATAAACTTGATGATAGTCAGTCCCTCCTAACCTAGCGGGGGTGATCCTACTGCAGCATAAGGGGTGAGGGGGTTGGTTAACAACTAACTACTAAGAAACATAGGGAGGATTTGTCATAATAGGCTGTTAGTATAGAAATAGCTTTGAACTGCTTGGAATATTTCGAGTCTGTTTTTTCCTAGACATCAACCTGGCTTGATTTAAGTTAAGAAAAAAAATACCTGAGTCAGGTCAAGTCAAGTAATTACCTGCTGCGTACGCTGCTTATAGGCTCTTACATACAATTGATTCCATGATTGACTCGACGGGATGTTTTTGTGGAGTTTACTAGATTCGGGTTCTACAGCTGCGGCGTCTACTCAACTAACCGCTTATTTGCCGACAAGAATGCCGCGTGGATGGTGGTGCAGCTACTGTATATAGTTCTACCGAGGTCGTGCTCGTCTTATGCTTCAGGACATCCAGACAAGGGAGGCGGCGTACTAAGTGAAAGTCTTGCGGAATTTCAAGATCTGCCTAGACTATCTACATACCGCAGCTAATCTCGGGACCAATTACACGAAAAGAAATTAGTTATATATCAGCAAATCGTCGACAGATACGACAAGTTCTTCAACTTGGGGAGAAAAAGTAGTTGTCTATTAATAACCCCCACATCTCGGCATTTTTCTGCAATAATACAGGCAAGCGAATGATTTCAACCCCACCGTCATGATCTCATCCTCTCATCGTCAAGGAGCTGATAGAAGGATATATCGATCTTGTTAGATAAGTATACTTCAAAACCAGGAGGCTACATATTTGGAGACAATGGCCACTCCAGGAATCCTTTACGTTACTATGCAGCCCAAACCAGGGCTGCCAATCCAGCAGTTTCATGAATGGTACAACAACGAACATGGTCCAACCCGGCTCCGGCTACCCCAGATCTTCTCAAATGGGCTCCGATATATCGCAGCGGATGGGGAGCAACCAACCTATCTGGCCGTATACGACGTGACGTCTATGTCACAGTTAGAAACTGATACGTACACCTCTCTTCGAGAAAACCGGTCGCCTCGTGAGGCCGAGACTATCAGCCAGGTGGACGTGAAAAGATACTTCTGGGACCTGATGTCCACGAAACAGTCCCCGCTGTTCATGCCCATTGAGCAGTTAACAGACGATGAGGCCGAAGACATTGTGTTAGTTACTGTAATTCTCAAGCCCACAGACGCAGCAGGAGCAAAGACGCAAATACAGAGATGGTACGACGAAGAACATCTAGATTTGTTGTCCAAGATCCCCGGTTGGCTGCGATCGCGTGTCTTCAAGACTTCAAGTCTCGAGAAGACCGTAGAAACATCCTTCATTGCGCTGCACGAGTTCGCAAAACAGAACGGCATCGGCGGCCCAGAACATCAGGCTGCCATGGCGACTCCCTGGCGGCAAGCGATTCACGCTCAGTACGCGACAGTGGCGCCGCGACGACCTTATTCACTTTTCTACGTCTTTGGGCCTGCACCGCGAGACTTGCAGAACCTGTCTCAACTGGAACCGGCGTCTTCAACCTTCAAGTCTGCCGACGCCAAGACTGTCACTTCAAACGACCCTGCGCCCGTGATCACGTCTTACGTGACCGCGCCCGACGGACTTGAAATCCCCTACAGGCTAGAAGGCAACCCGGACCCCAAAGCGCCCACGATTGCATTCTGCAACTCGTTGCTGACCTCGCTGCATATGTGGGACCCATTCGTCGAGATCCTCAAGGCGAAACGGCCGCAATACCGCATCCTCCGGTACGACCATCGCGGCCGGTACGCGATCCTCTCGCCCGCAACCCTAGACATGTTATCAGATGACCTGCGAACCGTGACGACAGCGCTGCGCATCCCGAAGCTCGCAGCCCTGATCGGCGTCTCCCTGGGCGGGGCGACGGCGCTGCGCTTCGCCCTCGCGTACCCGGACGCGTTAGACAGGTTCGTCGCGTGCGACTTCAACGCAGCATCGAGTGCGGCCAACACGGACGCGTGGAAGCAGCGCATTGCCGTCGCCGACTCCGAGGCCGGGATCGCGACGCTCGCCGCGCAGACCGTCGCGCGCTGGTTCCACCCGGCCACGATGGCGGGGAAGCCCGACGTCGACGTCGTCGCCTGGATGACCGACATGGCCGCCGCGAACGACGTCCAGGGGTTCCGGCACGGCTGCCGGGCGCTGTGGGACTACGACATGCGCGGCGCGATGCGCGAGTGCCGGGTCCCTGCGTTGCTGGTCGTCGGCGAGGGGGACGGCAAGGGGGCGCTGGTGAAGGCTATGGAGGGGTTCAAGGGCTTGTTGGGGGAGACGGGGGCGAAGCTTGCGGTCGTGCCGGAGACGGGCCATTTGCCTATGTGTGAGAATCCGGGCGGGTTTTGGGAGGCGGTGGAGGGGTTCTTGTGAGTGCTATTCGGAATAACACGTGGGCTAGTGGCGTACAGTCACTCACTTCTTGATACACTTATTATGGCAAATGAAGTGATGTATATATATATATATATATATATTAAACGTATATGTGCACTGGAACCGATTCTAGAGGCGGATATTACATTTATAAACCTGATAATTTGGCCCATAGTAGTATGAAGTCGGTGTACCTATTAAAGGAATTCTTGAAGGCTTGGTTGCAACAAGCCGTAGGGCTCTGTCATATTGGTCGGGTTTCTCGCATCTATGGTACCTATGGCGTTGACTTGAATAGAGTCACTAGTTGAATTAGATTCTGAGTTAGTCCTAGTCGATTGCATCACTCAGTTTGGTCCAAGTTCATGCTTCATGTAAGAGATAAAGGGAAAAATAGAAGGTTAGGTTGGTGATGGAGAGTGGATGTTTCAGCTAATTAGTGAAACTGCGAGTTCGAAGTGAGAAGAAAACGTATTGATCATTCCGTGGAATTATAATGAAGGCGGACACTTATTATCGGTCTATAAGTTTTAACTAATTTGTAACTATGTATCTGTTATTTTCAAGTCTTCTGCGTTCCTACTCAATCTCCTTTCTCGAACATTTATAGAAGTGTTGAATCAGGGGCAATGTTATTACGTGGATTAATAGCACTGTAAATTCTTACTATCAAGTATTCCCAGTATACTCTAAACCACTATCAAGCCAACATATATTTAGTAGCTGCTCTACATGTAGTAGAATCTCTACCTTGCCAGTGAAATCTATTCCATCCATACTTGACTATCATCGTATATGTTACAGCTCGTAGTTCTGAATCTGCCTTGATATTGTAAGGCTCGTTAATAGATATTATGCCACTCAGGTTAGTTTAATGAGAAAAGAGGAGCTGGTATAATAGCATCATGCCATCAGTTCAACTACTAATATTTCAAGTTGAAATACAACATAGCGTAAGAAGAAAGAGATTAGATTAGAACTTTTCGAGTCCCATTGACACCAAATGATATCCTTACAATTGGATTTAATTACGTAGGGTCCCTTTGACAGCCTCCATTGCCTGTCGGTCCGCTTCCCTGCGCTAACCAACTCGACCCATCCACTCGTATCAATACTAATAGGAGATAAGGAGAGAAAAGATAGGCTGACGTACGCCCTCCCCCAACCCTAAAGCAGCGATAGATATCAGTGTTAAGCTACTTGTAGCAAAGGTTCAAGTAATAGGAAATATAATGGTTATTTAGATGCCACCAGAACCAGATCACTTGGTAGTCAACTACCATATCCAGATGTTTGAAACCGGTGGCTCTTATAGGAACGCTCCAGAATTGGAGGCGTAGGATAAATCGACGGGCTTCGCTTACTCGCGGAAGTGTACTATTTGAAATTTAATACTTTCTTGATTGTCCAGATGTATGTAATACATGTTCGTAGCCTCTTAACTTAATCACTGATATTAGTATACCTTATCGTACATGCCTGTTCTTTCATCGGACTTGTAAGGCGCAGTATAGCAGTCACGGGCATCTTCTGTATAATATGACTTAGCTTATCTCGGCCACAATCTGTATCAAGTCAATGATGAACCAAGTCCACTTTCTCATGGTGATCACGGAACCAAGCTCGGGAGATGGGGATGTCCTTTTTGCAGGCTAGATGCAGGACGCAGCTGATTAGACTATAATAACCAGGTAGCTGTTTTGATGTTTGAACTATCCGATGGGCTGTCAATGGTAGGTAACGCCTTGTGACTATCATACGACTCGTATGTATGTAAACCGCTTCTGAAGGCGATTGGTAGGTAACGTTACCGATGGCTCCGAACAACCCACCCCGCCGACCCAGACGCCCGGAAGCCCTTGTCATAAAACGCTTACAGCTCTTCCCGGGTGGGATTTTCGACGACACATTTACCGTATTGGTAAACTAGGTATGGCGATTTATTTATACAAAACGCCAATCCTATCCGTTTCAGGTCGAGAGCCTCTTTTGACGGAAAAGCCACGTCTCGGAAATTTCTCGCCTGGAAAAATGCGTTTCTTACTTCATACTTGTGATCGTCGCAAGGTTTACGTACGCATACAGTAGTGTACAGTAGGTATGTACTGCATGTATGCGATCTCACTAACGAGCAGGGGGCCATGACGGGATAGGTAAGATTGCTGTGGCAAAAGGCACGTAGAGAGGTAGTTAGTGGGTAGTTCGAGGGACTTTTGACAAGTGTCGAAAAAGAGAGAGATAGAGAGAGAGCTCAACCCGCCTTGGAAGCTCGCAGGTCTCTCCTCCATATGGACGGCTTCCGGCTTTCCAGCGTGATCTGTGACCCCAATCACAGCAGAAGAGACCGGCTGAGTTTTGACGGAAATTTTCCGTCTTGAATTTCCGACCAATAGTGAGTGATGAAGAGTCAGTCGACGTCTCGGGGTCCTTGAGTATGGACTGCCCCAGAGACCCAGAGCAATCTATTTGCCTGTCGCAATACCAATCCCACGCCGTCGGCTCTCGATCCCCCACGCCTTCGCTTCAAGTGAAAACGGGCCGTCAGAAAACAAGTGTTTTCCTGAATGGCCTGGTGCCAGGCTAACGGAGTCCTGGGCCGACTCATTAATCTAAAAACTGCACCGCAACCATGATTGTTCGGGCCGGCCTGCCGCAGGGGGCTATACCCCTGTCTTTCCCCTTCATCACCAGGGGCCTCCTTGGCATCGTCAAACCTGGTACTTTGCCATATTTAGTCCCTGCGACCCCGCGGGGGCTCAGGTGAGCGAACAGAGGGACGGAATCTGAATGGCCGAGCTGCTAGTACATAGAGACAGGCCTGCATAGAGAGCACTGAAGAGATCACAAGACACAGGCAGGACGGGGTACACATAGCAGGGAAAAAGGCTGTGATGTCCAACGTTGATGTGGTACAGCGCACAGCCGCTGCACTCCCCTCATCGCTCGAGAGTGCACTGGCTGCTGCTGCTGCTACGGCGACAGCCACTACCGTCAACATGTCGAAACCCACGACCTCCACGTCGACTGCGACAGCGACGAAGGCGACTAGTACTACAACGACCACTACCACCACCACCACCACCACTCCTACCGACCGCACACCAACCGCACAGTCGCAACAAATTGGAGTCATTGGGATCAAGCGGTCGAGGTCGAGGAACGGTGATCACAAAGACGGTAGGAATTCGAAAAGTAGGCAAAGGCCATTTACAAAAAACATGGAGCCTCCCGTATTGTCATTTTACGGCACCCAGCCAGTACCTCTGCCCTCCCGCTTCGGCAGTCTGAAGCGTCGCCTCGTCGCCGGTCACGAAGCCGCACTCGAAGCATCGTGGGGACGATTGATAGCTGCGTTGCGTGACGAAATTAAGTATATCGAGAAGCACGGGTCGGCCTTGATTCCCTCGATCGACTTCAACGATATCACCGATGGAGAAAAGGTCGCACCGTTCGGGGCCAGCTTGAAACGTCACGGAATTGGCGTCATCAAGGGCGTGGTCCCCTCCGCCGACGCGAGCTCCTGGGTCGAAGAGACGAAGAAATACCTCGAGACGAAGCACGAGTACAAGCCGCCGCCGGCGCAGGACCCGACATGTTTCGACTTCTTCTGGACGCCCGCGCAAGTGCGCTCGCGTGCACATCCCAAGGTTCTGCAAGCGCAGCGGTTTGCCATGTCCCTGTGGAATACGAATAACGATGACCGACTCGCCACGAGATTCCCGATTACGTATGCAGATCGAATCCGGATAGAGTCCATATCAAATGGGAATCTGACCGTAAATGGCGTGGCAGCACCCACATCACACGAGGATAGCCTGATCGCTGCTGCGGCTGCAACGTCTACTGCACATATCGCACAGGTGGATAACGGCAGTCTGGAGCGCTGGGAGCAGGACGGGTATGGACGCGGTGGTCTTTACGATGCTATTTTCAAGGGCGACTGGGAGTCCTACGATGCATGGGATCCGGCCGGACGCATCAACGCGACATCCGACCTTTACAACGGTGCTGGTGCATGTTCAATGATGCGCTTATTTCAGGGCATACTTGCATTAACAGTAGTCGAGCCAGGGATGATACGATTACTACCGTCGCCGAAGCTGTGTACTGCCTATTTCCTTCTGCGCCCTTTCTTTTCGCCCAAGGACGGTCCTCCAGAGCAGGGCGCCAGTTCGGAGAAGTGGGATGCTTATCTGGATGCATCCAACTGGGCGCTTGACAAGGAGCAGTCAACAATAATACATGGTGCTGTGCCGGGACACGCGCAGCGAGTCACCGCTGCGTGGCATCCGCATCTACAGCTCGACAAGAGTCTTGTCACGCCGCCTACCTTGCAGCCCGGCGACTACATCATCTGGCACCCAGACCAGGCGTACCAGTTCTCTAACACGAATTACCGCACCAGCAGCAGACCACAATCTTCATCCGGGGACTCGGGCACGAGCACGTCCATGCTCGTCTATACGCCCGCGGCCCCGCTAACCCAGACCAACGCGCTGTTCCTCGCCCGACAGCGCAAAGCCTTCCTGCGCGGCCACCCGGGTCCGGATTTCGACTCGACGGGCACGGGACTGGGCAGCGAGGCGCCGCACACGGGTCGGCTGGGCGAGCGGGAGATCCGCGAGGTGGGCGGCGAGGAGGGACTGCGGGCGATGGGTCTGGCGCCGTGGAACCTAGGCAAGACGGGGACGGAAGACTCGTCCAAGTCGGGCACGCCGTCGGACGAGAAGAAGGACCTAGACATGGAGGACAGCAGCGAGAAGTCGTCGCTGTCTTCGTCGTCCAACATCAACGCCGAGGCCGAGGTCATCCGGATGGCGAACATCATCCTCTTCCCCGACCGCTACGACTTCTACATGCCCACGAGGGCGAGCAGTCCAGCGCCTGCGAAAGACAAGGAGAGAGAGAGAGAGAAAGAAAGGTAGATAGCTAGGCTTGGCCGCTCATCACTTCAGATTTGAATTGTTGAAATTGGCATACCGCCGCTGTGCTTGCACTCACTCCCCTTCGTTTATTTGGGCGAGAGGAAGCTGGCGAGGGCCATGATGGCCTCTAGGGTGGCGCAGCTGGGCATGTAACCCACTTTGCTTGCAACCGGATTCATCATATCCAGTTGTCTTGTCCTTTTTGGCGCGCAGTACCTCAGCTCAGTGGGGCTGTTCCGTGATAACGTCGGATTTTATGATCTGCGTTTTCACGGTGAGTGAGAGGTATGCACCAATGAAGCACCGTAGGGAATCAATAATATTGCAAGCCTTGCGCTTCAGACATCCTCTCTGACTTCCTAACCCCATTACCCGCAGTGATAATCCTCGTACTTATGGGTTTTTCATCCGCCAGAGCTCCCGTTGTCAATTTTACAATACCTACGTATTATTAGGTGCTGAGAAACGATGGACAGGTTGTTTTTCAAAGAGGCTCTCAGTCAGTGTGCCGTCGTTCACGAAACTACAAGCTACCTTGAAATCCTCTCGTACTCGGTGAGTGTTGCGCGTATAATATGTATATAGCGGCTAGGCTTTCTCATGTTAATCTCTCCTGTGAAGGACTCCGAATACAATACTATTGAAGAACACCCCCTTAAGAAAGAGGATTTTGACGCATTTATCCATCGAAATGTATCCTTCGTGCACGTCGTAGATCCGCCGGGCACATCAAGTCTAACCACTAGACACGGCAGGGGACATTTGCGCCTCCACTTCTTGCCGACGGTGTGCATAGCACCGGCGGTATAAGGTTGGTGTGAATCTCCCATAGCGGCAGTCGTGTTCTCAGTACAGTACTGACACCCATATCCCTAGACTACAGAAAGACGCAAAGCACCGCGAAACCTTCTCACCAAGATTCATAAGTCTTAAACGCAACGACTACGAGTCGATGATCGAGGCTATGCATTTACCCCATCGAGCTATTGAGACATCCTGCTTCGTCGGACCGTTCTTTTGGTCCACGTCCACTAGCATCGGTGGGAAGCACTACCTACGTATGTATACTCGAGGCCTCAGCCCCCCGACCTTTTAAACCCCCCAAACAACACATCTTCGTTGATCCGAAGCTAACACCCCTTAGAAATCATATTCCAGAAAAGCAGCATGCACAAAAAAGGAAGAACCCGAGGCTGGGAACTGATACTGAGCCACGAGATGGAATCCGGCATCACATCGGGATTCTGCAAAGGCACGCCAAGCACATCGATAGCGATAGCCATCAAGGGCCTCATCGCCTGCGCCTCCGAAGCGCACCACCCCCTGCTCATGCCCCTTCTCGTGACGCAGTACGAGGACATAGGGCGCCGGGAGTCGGACCACCACGGCGTCCGGATCCGGATCCACAGCGCCATGGGCTTTCGCGTAGACGTCCCGGAGTACGATCGCTTCGCCGACAACGGCCGCCTAAACTTCGATATGCTCAATCGCGACATCGCCGAGGCCCATAACATGGCGATCGCGAAGCCGGCCGCGACGTCTCTGCGGGTCGTCGACGCGCTGCGGGAGGCGACGGAGGAGTTCGCCCGCCGGCTCCCGGCGGGACGGAGGGATGCCGCGATGGCGGCGATACACGAGGCCATGGTCCCCTGGCTGGGGTTCTATAGGAGGCGGTTAGAGGAGCTCGATGAATACGCGAAGGCGACGGTGGAGAGGCTAGGCATTCAGAAGAGTGCGGTAGGCTATCTATCTCTATCCCACCTACTTCCATGATTCCGGCCTATTAATCCGGGTTTCCAGCTTGATGACCTAATAGCGCGCAAGGAGAGCGGTTTGAGCATCAAGATCGCCGGGGAGCAGCGGATGCTCGCGTACGCGAGCAAGCACGACTCGACAGCAATGAAGGTGCTGTTGCTAATGGGCGCCGTCTTCCTCCCGGGGACGTATCTCTCGGTAGGCTATCACCGCGATCCCGCTCACGGAACCGATACGAGGGGCGCAGTGACGCTAACTCTTCCGCAGTCCATCATGTCCACGACGTTCTTCGACTTCCACGACGCCCCGGACCTCTCCTCCGCAGTCTCGCCAAAACTGTGGCTGTATTAGGCCGTCAGCATTCCCCTCGCCATCGTGGTAGTTGTCTTTTAGCTGTTGTGGGAGAGGTAGCAGAAGAGGAGAAACGACGCAATCATCGAGGATCTCCTACACGAAGGCGTAGACGTGGAGAAGATGGAGAGGGATATCATAGCGATGATGAAGAATCGTACCTACACCAAGGCCCCCTCATGGGAGGAAACACTACCACCTTCCTGGAGGTCCCATGAGTCTCTGCCAGTGCTTTAATCGATTGGGAATCACTAGGAAAGACCGCCGTTTGTCTCACTTTCAAGGGGCCAGTAGTATGGAAAAGAGACAGGGGAAAAGGCACAAAATCATGTACCTACAATTCATCTCGCAGTCATCCAACTCCCTCTTCATATATCTATCGACTATAACAGGGTACCTAGTACATACAATTATTTGAACGCAACATCTACCCTCATGAATTAGCTCCCTCGTGTCTCAAGCGCGGTGCATGGACTGTTCAGTCGCCAGACTTACCCGACCACATGCACCTAACTAGACAGTAGAAGACAGTAATATCTGGTACATTTCTTTACAAGATCGACGAATTAACCGAGACATCATTACCATACCCCCAACCTGCTCAAGCCATCAATCGTCCAAACACCAAGTACGTCGTCCGAACACTTCCAGAAAATTTAAATGCGCAGCCCATGCCACGCGCGTCTCTTCGCATTGAGTCTAGAGTCTACCCTCCAATCGAGACCCCATGCATCCATCTATCTATCTATCTATCAAGCGCACATAACTGTAAACAGACTCCGTCTTGCCTGAACCAAACACACCCTCTCATCCCACGCGCCACGGCAAGGTCTCACTTAGCTAGTAAGCCAAGGCAAGTTGGGCTGTGATGAAGAGCGGTCCCTCTACGCGCGCGCGCCGGAGAACTCGGCGGTCAGGAACCTAGAGTACTCGAGCATTTCCCTCTGCTCGATGGCGAACTCGAGCTCGCGCAGGGCGCAGTGGCCGGCGATGACCTTGAAGCTCTGGTAGTCGGCGTCGCCGCGGTAGGAGCCGAGCGCGTCCATCTTGGCGGTGCTAACGTGGAGGCAGGCGATGCTGAGCTCGAGCGGCGACGCGCCCTCGCTGAGGTCGAGGCCGGGGGAGGAGGACGAAGACGAGGAGGAAGAGGCGCCGCCATCGGTGTCCGAATCGCTCTCCTCGGCTGACTTGACGCCCCGCTTGCGGATCAGGCCCTCGATCCATTTGGAGACCCGGTTGAACTCGTCCTTGAGGCGGAGCGAGGTGTCGCGCTGTCGTCGCGTCTGTACCCCCGTCTTGTTGAATATGGAGCCCGTGAACACTTCGATTTCGGTCAAGCCCGTCGAAGGGTGGTCTGAGTAGTTGATACTAGCGTTCCAGATTGCGTCCTCGTATCTGTGCCGGGGAGCAGTTAGCACGTAGCACGGTAACATAGGTTGGTGATGAAAGGGAGAACTTACGCGGAGCGTATTCGACGGGCTTCCGCTATAGCTCGCTCCCAATCTACGGTTCCCAGGTTTTTGCATTGACGCTTGATGTGGCTGATGAGGAGATCCCAGACAGATGCCCCATTACGGCTAACGGTACGGTGGATGTCCTCCTTCCAGATGTTCTTCTCGTCAATGGCTTGGTACAACTTGCCGAGAATCTTGTCGGATTTGTAGTAGCGATAGCTCGGGCCTCGATCATCGTCCTCGTCCTCATCTTTCGAAGGTACTATCGGGGCTTCGAACGCGATCTCGGTGCGGTCCACGATATTAGCTGGGGGAGCCGGCGCCAAGCTGTAGTATTATTAGCGACGTCTATGAACCTATACAAACAAGATGGATATTCTGATTCAGAAGTAAATAAGCTTCGTTAATTGTGAGAGCTGACTTACAAGTCCGGACGGTATCGTGTCCGAGTCAAGCCCTTGAGCTTACTCTGGTCAATCGGAATACCTGTCTTGCTATAGTCCACACCCGTCGAATGCATTTCGGCAAGCAACTGGCACTCGCTGTCCACAGTGCCAGCAGCCTTCATGTCAGCGAGTATGATGTGCTTAGTAGCTATAACGCCAAGTCTATAAAGTCGCAGTTAGCGAAAGCGCAAACGCTCATACTGGTATAAAACGCTAGCTTGTAACTAGCATCTCTAGCCAGCTGGAAAGTGGAGGCGCAGAGGGATCAGAATCTCGAACCAAAGTGAAACTTACTGATCCGTGGCCATGAAATCGACGAAAAAATTCGTCATGTCCTTCTGAGTGACCGCCCGGCCAATGTTTAAGGGCGGCACTCGAGGGTAATCGGCTGGTTGGAACTCACGCCGGGACGAAGTAACTGCGGCGTGATCCCAGATGATGTTATAAATGTCACCATCAAGATCCCCACCACTGAGCTGGCTGGGGAGGTCCCTTGTCCCCTGCTGACTGAAGACGATGCAATTCTTCAGTTCTCTGAGCGGGTGATCCTCAGGCGGAACTCTTGCTAGTCGTATCTGAATATCCCCGGGGTGGAGGGCGGGTGATCGTGTTATTATAACCAGACGGTTGTCTAGGTCTAAATAATGACCTCCAGGAAGATTGTCAAACGTGATATAGACTTCGTCTTCCTCCAGAAAGCAAAACTCATCCATGACACCAAATAGAGTAACCCCCTTTTCTACCGGGATTCGAGCTTTGTGTTTAAGCAGACGTACCTCCCGCAAGACGACAGCTTCAACAAGAGAGCAAAGAAACTTATCCTTTCTATAGTCGATACCGAGCTTGTCTAAGCGACGAATGAACTGGTGAAAGCGGATCTGCTCGCCAACTTTCTGCTGTTTCAAGAAGATTACGGTGTTGTCAGTTTGGGCTGTGATCATGCGAAGGCGTTTTACTTCTCTGTTTTGCAATTTGAAGAACCACTCCCCTGGAACACCCATATCTTCGAGGATTTTGATCATTTGACGATTAAGGACCAGCGGGATGGGCTTGGTTGCCATATCACAGATTTCCAGGAATCGGCTGTCCTTGCTCTCGAATTTTTCCATGCTAGGCCGTATGTAAAGTTTCAAGCCTTCCAGGTCGTCGTTGAGACAGAGCATACCTTTCGCGCCGGCCCATCTAATTTGAAAGCATGTGGGAACGCTCTTCTTCAGGGGCAGAGCAGCATTGATAGCGTCCATGAGGTCCCTCGAGATCATGCCGACACCGTCACTGAAAACTCGGCTTCCGTCCTTAGACTTGACATCTTCGATACGTGCGACTTCGACGCCTAACTCCTCGAGATCAACTGAAAATGGTGTCTCTGAGAAAGCTTGGCCAATCCGGGCGGCACATCTAGCTGGTGAAAAGATGGTATTGAACTTTCCGAGATCGCCAATGACAGAAAAATAAGTCTGGAGACTTTTGTTCCGATCTACGAAGGCGGCCATGAACCAAACAGCACTATACACATCTTGGAGTTAGCAAATAACCTATCAGACGATTCAAAGAGGACTTAGAAGTTAGTCCTATTCCAGGGCTTCCCATCCCAGTGATATCCGAAGTAGGGGTAGGTAGCCCCAAAGAAGAACTCTGAAAGGGAAAAAAAAGCACCATGGAACACGTACTGGGCTCGAAGGGAAGAGTGTGAAAATCCCAAGAACTTATACACACGCCCGGCGATAGGGATACCCTCCATAAGAATATCCTTGAACCTGGTGTAGATCATGTCGAGTGACACCCTGGCGTTGAAAAACAGGTCTTGGCCATCCTCCTCGCAAAATTGAACCCGCGCAAAGTAGCCCGTGTGGTCGGGAAACTTCCGCAAAATTCGATTTTTCGCCTCGGGTTCAGGTCCAAGTAGAATCACCCGCGTGGGAGTGACTTGCACCTTATACACCATCGTGAGATTCTGGCGAGCTCTCTCCGAGATTAACTCCTGGGAGAGGCCCTGGCGAATTTCGTCCTCGTTCGCTTTGATGTAGCTCCAAATCTCTTCGGGATCGAATGTGTTTGCGCCGACGTTAGGGCCTGCAAATGGTATCTGGGAAAACAGTTTTTTGACCGCGCCAGCAGAAATGAGGGGACCATCGGCGGCAGTGGTCTGGAGGTGTGCCGTCTCCCAACGTAGAAATTTGAGGAGTTCAACGACTGTTTTTGGCAAGAGGTAACCATTTTGTACTAGTGCCTGGAACTGAAACAGAACATCGAAGGGCACTATGTTGGAATAAGACTGGAGGAGCTCATTGAGCTCCATCATCCCCTTATACATTTGGCTGTCTTGATGAAACACCCCGAAAAGGTTATGATGCGTCAAGCTAAGACGCTCTTTGGCCTTCAGCTTTTCGACTCTCTGGTGGAAGTTATCCGCCGAGACCGAAAGACAGTAGACCAGAGATTGCCCCACAATCTTACCATGACTCTTCCCTGTATGATGAGGTAGTTGCGTCAAGCGGGTTCTGGTGTTATTACCCTGGCCGGGGCCCTGCTGGGACAGGTTCATGCTCCTCAGTGTATTGGTAAGACCGGCAATGGCCAGTTCGACCGTCTGGCCACCGACTTGGAAGAAGCGCGGCGCTTCCCAAAGCGTTAGTACCAAACAAGGGGGGTTCGTTGAGACGATCGTCTCATCAACGGTCCGGTATGGCATTTCAACACGTAGATTGATGCCCTCGAGATCGAATGTCAGGACGAGAGCGTGTCTAGTGAACTTAGCGATACCATGGCTCTTGACAGCCCACTCCATATCCGTGATATAGTAGGCCCTGTCGTTGTGATACTCATAGTGGCCGCATGAGAGATTACGAAGCTCAAAAGCTACGGTGTTATTCGCCTCGGCAGGCTGTTCATCTCTGTCCTGTTGTTTACGATCCTCAGCGGCCTTGACGATGGTTTTGAGCAGAAAGGGATCAGCCGAATGCTTAGATTCCTGACAATACACAAGGGTGTTTAGGATTGTGAGCCGGGATCTCGTTCGCTGGTTACCCTTTGGAGTATATCCAGGTACAGCAATCTCGCCGTAAACCCTCAGAAAGGTTTCTCCGTCAATGCGATGGAGGAAAGTGATAGAACCAAACTGTTTACCGCGTGCCTTCTGGCAATCCCAGTGGTAGATCTTCAGTCTGTCCTGAATATATGGCTCAAGTTGTGTTCTAAGGCCTGGATGAGTAAGGTTGAGCGGAAGGTTCCTCATGAAAACTTCCATTCCCGCCATGATGGCTAGAGTGTACTAGAATACTGGCGTATGGATGAGAGAAAGGCTTGATTAGTGACAGACGAAGCGTGTTATCGCAACGACGAACATGTGAACGGTATGGGGATAGTAGATATCAGTACGATGCGGTGAATTTCCCTTATTAATATTAATGAAGGAAGCGGATGGAACGATGGGCATGAAGGAAATGGTCCAGTTTCAATGAATGAATTCACAAGGAGCCTGCGTCGGGACGGACAGTTGCAGAAATCAAGATGCAGCTTTGTCGAGACAGTGTGGTTGGGCTACAAGATCATTGGTCACAAAAGACCAGCCAGTTGCAGCCTGCCGCAGAGTAGACAGAGGAGATACGGTAGATTGGGGATGGTGGATGGTGGATGGTGGATGGTGGATGGCGGACGGCTGATGGTGGTTCTGATGAAATTTCGCCGGCCCGGGGAATGGTCGGCTTATCGGCTCTGTAGTGTTATTAGTGTTAATACACTAAGATGAAATCTTGAAATGCACCAAATATGAACAGTCAATGCTTGTTGGGTAGAGGCGTTATTATTTACTTACAAGCGAAGATCAGGAAGAAGTATTGGGTTTGCAAGATCAAAATGGGGACGATAGGTGGGTGGGCGATTTGGGGAAGAAAGTACGCGAGGTACATCGGCGATGCAAAGCCAGATACATCCTACTTCGGAAAATACGGCCAGGCTCAACAGTGAAATAAATACCTAAATACTATGCACCATGAAGGCGGTGTGCTTATGTACTTTAAAGGGACATAGGCGTGATTGGGAGCCCTGTGCAGGAGTACAAGTTCCTTGCCAGCCGACTCATCTAGATATTTCAAATAGCCGCTAGGAAATCTCAGATTAACACCCCAAAAGAATTCAAGCTTTCCCAGATCACTAATATGTACGGATTCTGGCCTCCTTGAGAGAAGGAGAGGAGCGAGGGGGAGAGAGTTATGATCTTATTATTGGTGGCTTATTATATACCCAGAGATGTATCTCTAGGAGGGGAGCTATACAACTAAAGACACTGGAAGAAGTAGCTAGTAATGTTGTCAAGATGAATATGACGATATTTCAGGGAGTTTCAAAATAAACTATTACGTGGCTTTTCAGCTCTCTATATTCTCCAGTGAACCATATTTCACACATAGCAGTAAATGGAAGAGGATGGTCAAGGGCTCGAAGTAACAGGAGGCAGGAATACTACTTTGCAGATGGGGTACGCATACTAATTAGTACCTTTTTAATATACATGATTCTAATATGTACCAAGTCACACAGTATATTAATAGGCGGCGAAAGAGCTGCCTGTTTCATGGTGGGTGAGTTCCATTATAGAAACGAGATGTAGGTGCTAGGGCCAGTCATTACCGTTGATCAGCCTAGAGAGATCCTATCATAATTATCACGGCCACGTCACTCATTACAATGTGCCCGAGTCATATCATTGCAAAGCAATCTTAGCCCAAGAAAGAAGAAAAGGATGGCATTGAATGCTCATTACCTTACCTTGTGAATGAAAAATCTCAGAATTCTATATGAACATGCATCCTACATTGGTATTGGCGTATTAACGAGAAATCATTGTAGATATTTGATCCAATTTGGTCCATCAGCTGGGTGTGGTACTAAACAAAGGAATAGGGTTGACGCCTATTAATAGGGGACCTATTCTAGTAGACCTTGGAAGATAAATGACTATACAGGGACAGATTCAGGGTAATAGCTCTGAAGTGAGGTATGTAGGCCAGCCCAAATGCACAAACTTCTACCAATCAAGGGGCACAAGTAATGTAGCTGGCCAAAATTAAGTAGTTGTGTTATATACGTACTGTATACAGCCACCCATAAGCACCTTGGTAACCTAGGCAATGTTGCGTCATGGGACAATCCGTCTTGTTATTTGTCTTGTTATTCGTCTTGTTATTTTCCTACCCATGCTATATTTGTCTTCTCGGGAATGAGGATTCCACCACAACGCTCACTGCAGCTCTAATATCCTCCTCTTTACGTTCGTACATCGAGCACAGTCATTCTTTCTTATCATTCTATTTTAATAATCACAAATTATGATTCTGCAAAAATATTACAAGAGATTACTAGTTTCTATTTAATCCCAATCTTAATCTATGTTTGTGTTGAGAGTCAAGCTCAATATTTTTGCTGTCGCGGCAATAACAAGAAGAGACAATTACTTGGTAAAGTGTGGTTTCGTTAGATATAATCCATTGAGGTAATCCTGGGGCGGTTATGGCCTATACTGGCACTTCCTGCTATCTCCATGAAACAGCAGGCCGAGAGGCATATGCGGCCATACTCACTGATTGCAGTAACAGGTCTCATATCAATACTAACGCAAATTATCTTCTGAACAGTCTCGTCAATTTCAGCAAATATGTTCCTTTAGGAACCTGCAAAAAAAAAAAAAAAAAAAAAAAAAAAAAAAAAAAAAAAACCGATATTTAGGCAACAACAGCTTCATAGGACCGTGTTAGTATATGAAGAAATTATAGATATTTAGCACCGAGGTGATCCATACATATTACCGATATTAGAAAACCTAGGGGAGATCACAGAACCCCCTATTACGGAGAAGCAAGCGACACGTCTACGTAGCGGCGTACGCTATAGCAAGTGTATCCTTTTAACCAGTCAACAACGTCCAGTGATAATACGGACTAGACAATTATCTAACAAGACTTCACGTATGTAGGTCATTTGCAACATTTGTTCTCTAAAATCTCGCCCTTGGATTATTCCAGACCTGATACCACGCTATAACCAGATCTGGCTCTCTTCCGGGGCGCTTCGGAGGACTGATACCAGCACCGACACTGTCATCAAGCAGAGGGAAATCATGCTTGTTGAGACAGATACGCAGGTTATGAGTGTGTACATCAGTTATGTTGATCGTTGTAGTAGAAAGAGAGGTATCACAGCTAGGAGGGTATATCCTCATAGGTATATAGCCACAGATGTGGGGCGTCCAGCCACCTATATTCTCACATACCAGTCACCATATATTCCAACAATGCCGTTGCGGCTGCTGCTCCAACGGCAGTTTGGCAGCTCTGATGATGAGCACTTCATCACACTCCAACCGAAAACACCTGCCACAGCGCCAGCACTGTTGAGATACCCCGTGGAGGCAACCGAGAAGCCGCTCCCGGAAGGGCACAAGGGACATTGATCATGGAAGTGAAAGAACGTAGAATTTCAAACGGAATGATGGAACGAAGTAGGTTATAATGAATGGATCATATTTGTATTAGTTCGTAACGCGAATGCTGCGTTTCACTACGTATTCCTGATTCTATTCTTTCGAATGTTAAACGTATATGTAGGTGGTTAGGACGACGCCAGGGGACCAATCAAGTGCCCGAGTATCCAAAACTCACCGCTCAGATAGGAACTAGTTCTACTTAAGGCTAAGCCTCTTTTTCCTAGAAACATCAACCGTGTCACCCCAAATACGAACCCGAACAGGCTTTTTCGCTTGGTTAGCGAGGTCGCTATGGGAATCGAATAACTGTGAACCTGGGAGAAGTGATCTATATATTGAATAGAAACATTACAGCTCCTCAGGGCAGCAACAGTGTAGCACAATGCTAGAAAGGTTGAATACGCCTAAATTTCCCCACAGCTGTTATACACTGCGAGATGATATTATCATATCATTCTACTGAACCGTGTCTTTGCTGGTTCTATCAGGCGGGTGGCGGCGATGGGATAGACGTAGATAAAGTCGACACAGAAGCACTGCTGCAAAACCCTCAAGTTAATGTTGCTATTGCCATGTCAGAGTTAGATATCCACTCCTCAGATAGACTCTTGTTTCGGCCACACCCGTCTACCTAAGTGGGGATCAATCTTGCCAAAGCCCAGCGGCAGGGGACGGATATAAACAAATCGGAGTTCGGCGGCCAACCATTCTTAAGGTCTTCTTCTACTCCGTACATACACCAAAATAGCGTAATGCATATAAACTCGGCCCTCCGAGGCACCGACCATCCTCATTGCTATCCTCAGTTGGAATAGAACGGATTGAAAGACGGGTTGGCCGGCCGGCTCAATCTTACGGCGAACGCCGGCATAGCAGGCAGCCACTCGCAAGGGGTTGCTTATTAAGG
The DNA here is from genome assembly GCA_022376535.1 of Xylariaceae sp. FL0662B. NCBI lineage: Eukaryota > Fungi > Ascomycota > Sordariomycetes > Xylariales > Xylariaceae > Xylariaceae sp. FL0662B. The sequence goes on from JAJJKD010000078.1 coordinate 27,148, forward strand.
ACTAAACCAAGCGGAAGTATTCTCACCAGAGGCGTGTAGCGTAGGAGCCCGTGGGGAGACATGGGTACCAATGATCCGCCCAGGGAAGAGAAGCATTTTTTTCTGGTCCCGAATCATCCTCAGCTTTTCCTTTCTTGAGCGTGGGGCCTTGAGATCTGTAGATCAGCAGAACGCATACGGCGTCGCAATTCTCAGATGTGGCGCAAGGGATGGATCTCTGCCAAGTCTATAGATCCGATGTCTTTCCTATTCGCTTGCGCCAGCAGAACGGGATTGGCAAATACTGCATACCTCGTATATTAATAATCGACGCGTAGAGCGTCGTAGTCCGTATTTCCCGTCTCGCATCACATTGGTGATCGGACTACCTATCATGGGCTGAAGCACACGTCAACATACGTACAAGAGGTCGATGGATTAATAATAAAGCCCGTTGGACTTCCACGGAGATCCTCTTTCTCCGACTACCCGGCTGGCTTGTCTCAGGCAAGTTATCGATTCCTCCGACCCCGTCCTTAATTGACGGGAGTCCCTCGGAGCTTGGCATGGCGCTATATCGCCTTTATGGCTAGTTTAACCTTAGCGCGCCCTTCAGTTTAGGTAGTGATGTCTACCTCCGTCTTAACAATTCCTATCCCTACTCTACCTTACTACTGTACGTATGTACTTATGAGTCTATGTATGCAAATCTAATATAGATCTAGATACCGAACCCACCCACCAACTTGCACTCGTACTGGCGTATCTTATCAAAATACACTATCGTACCTTATGTGTCTTAGTACCTAGGCATTGTAGGTCCTCATAATCGTTTCGGAGTGTGACACTTGAGGTGAGTTGAGTTACTGACTCGAGTCAAAACCGGGCTCAAGATCGATTATTTGTGCGAAGTCCTGTGGAGTTTATGTGTTAGTAAGTATGTAACTAGTATGCATAAGTCGGGTTAAGAGATACATTCTGACTATCCCGCTCTATCCCGGAAGCCCCCTTGTCACCTTGGCGCTGCATTTCGTGCCTACGCATAGGCGCTTTGTATGAAGTAATCTCCGTGTTACCACGTCATGTCTCCATACACTGGCCCCTATCTAACAACGTGAGGCTCTTAGTTCCGTCTAATCTACACTAGGCGGTAATAACGGGTCCTTGATGGTACTGCAGCCATGACAGCACAGGACAGGTTTTCTAGTCGTACTACACGATGCATTGTGCGTGTGCGGTTGGTGGCGTCGGGGTATCTGAGATTCCTGCTTCCAGCTCCTTTACTAGCTATCTAGAACACCGGTCTAAGTGGATCAGTAGCCCAAGCTGCCTCGGCTGCTTAGAAAAAATCAGGAAAATGAATCAGAAAAAATGCGCCTGCCGCGGCCGGGCGTGGTCTTTTCAGTCTTGTCGATCTTCTTTGTTCTTTTCCAATCAGAGTCGGGTCGAAATCAGCTAGCAGTAGGTAACTTACCCTTATATTGTATCATTTTCGCCTTCAGCCGCGCTTTTGTTTGGGTATACGTATATCCATCCGCGCGGCATTCGGACCCATTACACATTTTATCCCGATCCTTCATAAGGCATGATTTGAGATTTCTATATATACCGTGGCCGTGGCCCTCTTAAAAGGTTATAACTCTGCGTCAAAATGTCGATTGAGTGGTTACTAGGTCGTACAAACGACACAATGTCAGAAACAACACCTATTCCAGAGCCTCCGGGTTTGCCATTCCTCGGGAATCTAACTGATGTCGAGCGAGAGCTTCCCCTGCGTTCCTTTACCTCACTTGCTGAGAAGTATGGTAAGTATTGCCCAGAGAGTGATAAGTTTACAGCCACCCTTTTTGCTAATGTCCCTTGAATAGGCGAGATCTTCCGACTTCGTCGCCCTGCAAGGAACGTAGTTATTTGTTCAAGCCGTCGGCTTATAGACGAGCTCTGCGATGAGAAGCGATTCGTCAAGGTCCCTAGAGGTGCACTTGAAGTAAGCGTCGGACCCAAGCCTCATAGAAAAGATGGGATGTTAATCTAGTGCCGTAGGAAGTCCGAAATGGCGTTCATGATGGCTTATTCACAGTGGGTTGACTGACATACGGTTGTTGACAACGTCTTGAAGTTTCTAAGAAATCATCCAGGCTAAACTTGATGAGCCTAATTGGGGCATCGCCCATCGAGGTTGGTGGTTGTGAACCGAGGATTCTCTACTCTGAATACTTATATTGGCTAGTTTTGATGCCTGCATTTGGCCCCATGTCGATTCGGGGTATGTTTGATGAGATGCACGACATTGCAACTCAGCTTGCCATGAAGTGGGCGCGGTACGGTCCGGAGCATTCGATTGAGGCTGCCGAAGATTTCACCCGTCTCGCCCTTGACACCCTCGCTCTATGCTCGATGGGATATCGTTTCAACAGCTACTACACCACGGAGTTGCACCCATTTGTAGCTGCCATGGGCGATTTTCTGATCGAATCGGGTGTCAGGCATACGAGGGCCATGCCGGCCTGGTTTTATCGAAAAGAAGATGCCAAATATTGGGAAGACATCGGTGTGCTTCGAGAAACAGCTGAAGGGGTTCTTGAGGAGCGGAAGAGCAGAAAGTCGGAACGAAAAGATCTTCTAGATGCTATGCTTAACGGTGTGGACTCAAAGACCGGACAGCACATGAGTGACGAAAGCATCACCAACAATCTCATTACGTTCCTCATAGCAGGTCATGAAACGACTTCCGGACTACTTTCTTTCACCTTCTACGAACTGCTTAAACATCCAGATGCATACCGAAAGGCTCAGGAGGAGGTCGACACAGTCATCGGGAAAGGCCCCATCACTATCGATCATGTGTCTAAGCTCCCATACATCACGGCTGTAAGTCACCACATCCATAGCTGCTTGTTGTCTACTACCAAAATATGCTCGATCTAGTAAAACCGTATTTTACAGATAAAAAAGATAAGACTAATACATTCACGCCGTCACAGATATTGCGCGAGACTTTGAGGATGAATTCACCAATCACATTGTTCTCTGTGGTATCCAAAGAGGATACCCTCCTCGCCGGGAAATATCCAGTACAAAAGGACGAGTCGATTGCGATGTTTATCCAAAAGGCCCACCAAGACCCGGCCGTATATGGTGACGATGCGCAAGAGTTCAAGCCGGAACGTATGCTCGATGACAATTTTAACAAACTACCGAAAAACGCATGGAAGCCTTTTGGCAACGGACTTCGAGGCGTACGTATCTCCTGAGTCTACTTAGCCCCTTTCTCCTTGTCCTAAGGCGAAGGTCGCCTTCGTAGGGTCATTTATGGCCCTCAGGCATGATTTATCTTTTGCATTTTATGTTGAATTGTAATTACTAACCTAAAGCGATACAGTGTATTGGCAGACCCTTTGCATGGCAGGAAGCAATGCTCGCTATGGCAATGTTGCTACAGAACTTCAATTTCGTCGCGGATGACCCTACTTATCGGCTAGCCTTGAAGCAAACCCTGACCGTCAAGCCTAAAGGCTTCCGTATGAGGGCTACTCTCCGTGCTGGACTCACGCCAACCCAATTAGAACGTCGTTTAGCCGGCAAGGCGATGCCGCAAGACCTTGTCAATGGCCACGCCTCTAAAGATTCCGGACTACCTACCGTTAGTGGAAATGAAAAGCCGATCTCGGTCTTGTATGGAAGCAACAGCGGCACTTGTGAGTCATTGGCCCAACGGATCGCGAGCGACGCACCCAACCATGGGTTCAAGGTCACCAAAATCGATTCTTTGGATGCATCTCAAGGCGCACTTCCAAAGAATCAACCAGTTGTGATCATCACAGCATCCTATGAGGGACAACCACCTGATAATGCGGCCCATTTCGTCTCGTGGGTCGAGAACATTAAGGACAAGACATCGCTTAATGGCGTACAATACGTCGTGTTTGGCGTTGGTCATCACGACTGGGTCCAGACTTTCCACAGGATACCAAAGTTGGTGGACAGTAAGCTGGAGGAAGGCGGCGGTGCTCGTATTGCCAATATTGGCCTTACAGACGTTGGGTCAAGCGACGCTTTTGCCGATTTCGAAACATGGGAGGACGATGTGCTATGGCCAGCATTTAAGAAACAGTACGGCACATCCGATGACGTGTCAAACACCTCACAAGCAACCGGTCTAAACGTAACGATCACGAGTCCACGCACATCCACACTTCGTCAAGATGTCATGGAAGGATTGGTCGTAGAGACCCGTACATTAACGGCCCCCGGGGAGCCGGTGAAGAAACACATCGAAATTGCACTCCCAAGCGAAGAGTCATATCGAGCCGGCGACTATCTCTCAGTCCTTCCCGTCAACCCTAAGCAGACCGTTGAGCGGGCGATGCGCAAATTCCATCTCCCATGGGATGTGCACATCACCATCGGCAGCAGCGGCATGACCTCTCTTCCTACGAACACATCACTCCCCGCACAGAACATTCTCGGCGCTTATGTCGAATTATCACAGCCAGCAACCAGGAGGGTAAGTGAAGACGCCACGGCTCTTTCTAGATATTCTCGCACATGATCCTGTGAGGGGCACAGCTAACAACTTGCTTAGAACATCAATGTCCTAGCTGAGGCTGCCAAGGACCACAAGGAAAGGGAGGCACTAAGGAAACTCGCAGATGAATCTTACGACAGGATCTCCGCAAAGCGCATCTCGATACTAGATTTATTGGAGGAATATCCGTCCGTCGAGTTGCCACTAGGTGCTTTTCTCGCCATGCTCCCCCCAATGCGTGTGCGGCAATAGTGAGTACCCTAGCTCAAACAAGCCCCCCCCCCAACAAACCGACGACATCCACCAACTAACACACCATCAAAGCTCCATCTCCTCATCCCCCCTATGGAATCCGACCCACGCCACCCTGACCTTCTCCCTGCTCGCGGCGCCGTCCAAGTCCGGGCACGGCAAGTACCTCGGCGTGGCGTCGTCGTACCTGAACGGGCTCGCGCCGGGCGACAAGCTGCACATCTCGGTGCGGCAGTCGCACGCGGCCTTCCACCTGCCGCAGGACGTCGAGAACACGCCCATCATCTGCATCGCGGCCGGGTCCGGGCTCGCGCCCTTCCGGGGGTTCATGCAGGAGCGCGCCGTCATGGCGAGCGCGGGCCGCGCCCTCGCCCCCGCCCTGCTCATCTTCGGCTGCCGCGCCCCCGGCCGCGACGACCTGTACGCCGACGAGCTCGCCGAGTGGGAGCGCCTCGGCGCCGTCAGGGTCAAGCGCGTGTATAGCCGGGAACCGGAGAAGTCCGGCGGGCTCCGGTACGTGCAGGACGCGCTGCGGGCCGAGAGGGACGAGGTCGTGGGGCTCTGGCGGGACGGCGCCAAGTTGTTCGTCTGTGGCTCGCGCGCCGTCGGCGAGGGCGTCAAGGACGCCGCTGTCGAGCTCGTAAGGATAATGGAGAAGGAGAAGGGCAAGGAGGTCTCGGAGGAGGAGGCGAGGAAGTGCTGGGAGGATATGCGCAACGCGCGGTATGCTACTGATGTTTTCGACTGAGTTTGTCTATAAGGAGAAGGGGTACGGCGCGATGGATGGTTAATAGTTAATACGGATTGTACGTATGAGACAGAATGATTGATTATATTATTAACCTAGATTGATAGATAAATACATCACTACGCAATATTATCACTAATACTAGGAGTGAGCAAGTCGACGAATCTAGCTATTCTCCCCACAAGCTTGGGGAAGCAGCTTTAGCAGGGCACTGTAGTCTGTACAGCTGCATAGCTAATTGAGCTATATTCGCGAGTGAGATGTAGTCTTCAGATGTATTTCCTTTCGTTGTAGATGATCTTCATCCGGACCATACTCGGTTGATTTTGTTTTATATTATTCCCTCTCGTCTTGCTGGTGAAACCCCTTCCTCCTTTGCTTCCATCAACGCCCTTTATCAGAGCTACAGGCGGTGGAGCGAGACTGTAGCCAGTACACTAAATGTAGTATGGTTAGGAGTAGAGAGCCTTTGCGTTAATATTTTATAGCAGGACATTTTCACTTGTTCGGTATGAGACGATGAAAAGGAGGTACGTTCCTACAAAGAGTCTCATCTAATCCATATACAATCATTCATCAGGCTTCATATACATATTGAACTGAGGCATCGTCATTTATTCATAGCAAAGGTATTATTATGAAACGTAATGATATCAACCCGTTGAAACATATATTCTAACGGAACGACTCATGCATGCTGATTAAAGAGACTATCCAATTCGACCTGCCAACTCGTAGCGTCTCTGAATAAGAAAAAACAAGTTCCGCCAAGTAGAAATGGGGAGCAAAATCTGACGACAGTCTTTGTTCTGGTGACATGTACCGCATTCAGTATTCGGTGCGGTGGTCGACATAGACCATCTTAGGAACCGCAGACAATGAACTGCATAGCAGTGCAAGGGAAGGTGATTCATCACGTCTCAAAAGGACAACCCAAACTCAACGACATGGGCGATAGATATCACGGTTTCGATCGAGATCTCACAAATGGTCAATATCCTAGCTGAAAGAAGCTTTACTTCCATACATATGTATATTTTGCTAAGCTAGCTGAGTTTGTGTTGCCACAATCCTCCCTACCATCCATTTTCAACACACTACACACTCTAAGCAGCTTAGTCTAAACAGCCAGGCCACCAAGAACAGCAAACATGCCATACAGGCAGACCCCAAGACGGAGCTCCTTGGGCGGGGGCAGGCAGCGAGTCAAATGGGTGTTCGGCATCGTCCTGGCCGTCTGCATCCTGATCTCGCTCATCGCGAGCAAGCTAGCGAACCACGGGTCCCCGACGCCGATGGAGGCGATCGCGGCGGAGGACGCGCACGCGGCGGCGACGGGCGGCGCGTTCAACTTCACGGCCGCGATGGGGCCCTTCTGGGCCAGCTACCGCGCCATGCTTCTGGGCGAGCACGAGGGCTTATTCGCCGAGGTCGACGCCGCGGGACGCGCCATCGACGCCCTGCGGGACGCCCTGCCACCGGGGGAGAAGAAGGAAGAAGAGGACGACGATGACGACGTGCACGGGGTTATCGAGAAGGGCGTCCAGGGCCGCGAGCTCGCGCTCGCGATGGCAAGGGCCGAGTTCGATCGGTTCTTGGCTGCGCGCGAGCGCGCAGTGCGCGATATCATCGGGAATAGCACGCTCTGGCATCGCGGCGCTGATAGCCAGCTCGTGGGGGTCGGGAGTCGGGGCGCTGGGTTTATGTGTATGTGATTTTGATGATGAGTTCTACTCCTTTTCCCTTTTTCGTTGCCTCCGGCACCTGTGCTTCATTCGTTGATCGCCAGCTCCGGTCGTTTGCGAGGTTGAGCCTTGGCACCCTCTCTCTCTCTCTCTCAATAGCACACAAACATTTCTACATGCTTTCTACCTAAGCACGGCATTGGTTAACTCGTGACACCATAGTCCATATCGCGGAGCAGTTCTGGACCACTGCTGGTAAGAGCAACGACACCGCGTTCAGGGTCGAAAAAAATGCCCTCGAAAAGAGCGATAACAAGACACTGGCCGCGCTCGCGGAGTCATCAAAGTGGCTGATGGAGCAGCTGATGGAAACACATTTCGCGCTATGGAGGCAGGCGGACTACCAGGGCCTCCAGTACGCCGGGCGTATATACGCGGCGGCGGCGCTCGCGTCGGAGAAGAAGTTCCTCCCCTTACTCAAGGAGGAATCCAGCAGGACCGCCGAGGTGTGGAAGCCGGCGTACGACAGCGCGACAGAGAAGCTCAAAACGCGACTAGAAGGCCTAGGTGAAGAGCACGAGGAGATGCAGAAGAGCCTGCGGGCCCTATGGGGCCGGTTCCAGTGGGAGACGTTGCGTAATGCGCCGCCGGAGGACGTATGCTCGCCCGAGGCGGACATGCAGGAGATTCGGGTCTGGGCTCGCGCCGCGCGGGATATGCTGCAGACGTGGGCGACGCTGCTGATGGATGCGCAGGAGGGCGTGTTGTTTTCGCTGCGGAAGAAAGAGCTCGAGACGAAGAACCGCACGACGCTTGATTTCGACGCGTCGTGGGATGAGTGGAAGAAACGGAATTGTGGCGGCACCTCGTGTTATGCCGCCTCCGGTCTGGTGAGCGGGCTCAAACAGTTGGTGATCGGAGGAAAGCCCCGGGCCAATGTCGCTCAGGATGAAAAGCAATGGAGTAAGACGTTTGGAGATAAGACAAAGACAGAGGTCAAGGTCTGGCTGGGTGTGTACGAGAAGGCTTGCTGTGAAGACGGCAAACTGGCAGAGCTGCTGAAAAACGGATCGAGAGATGGGCTGGATGAGGTCGAAGGCTAGAGGACGCGAAGACGAGATAGTCCAGACGAAGAATATCTTAAGTTGTGTGAATATTCCATTAGTTAGACCAAGCCATGCAATTTAAGAGTCCCATCCATACATGGCCAGTCTTACGCCGGAATAACCATGTCCAGTCTGATCATGTGCAAGCCCAGTGGCTTTACATATTCCCGCTCAAATATCACCACTGCTTAGAATCGTCCAAAGACCCGTCCTTTCCCTTTCCTTTCTTCGATCCCAAGCATATTCACTCGAAACGTCCGATTCATCGTCATTGTGCAACCGCCCAATCATCTCATTCCCTCTCCTAGGTGGAGTCGTCAGTAACGGGTCCATCGGAGATGCTCCGATTATCATGATTAGAAGGCGTATATTTTTTCTTTCCCTTGCTCTTCGACGATCCTTCGGCAATAGGCCCTTCAGAAGCACCGCCGGAACCAGATCCTGCCCGAGTTCCGCTGCCTTTCTGTGCGTATGCAGTGCGTGGAACTTCGTCCCACACCTCCAACTGGAGTGAGGCGTCGCGAAGCTCTGACGCCGTCCAGAACTCGCTGAGTCGCGCAGTCTGCTTATTCTTCAACAGTCTCGTCAACAAGATGAGTCCAGAGCCCGGAGGGGCCATTGCCGCCTCAAAGTCCTGCGGTTCTGCACAGCTCGGGGCAATTGCCATGTAGCAAATTGGCCGGGGTGAATCGTATTGGGCACGCATTGCTGCACTGTAGTTGACCACGGGGAAGCTCAGATGAACCGCAGAGTTTGGATATACACAGATATCGGGGTAGAGGATTCCTGAATGGGGACGCTGATATGTTGGGACTGGCATAGGAATACTGAACTGAGGTTTCTGGGACTCCGAGTCTGGCTTCGCACGAGAGCTCTTGTTGGTAGGGGCCTTGGCGCTTTTGGGAGGAGGCGATCCAGAGATTCCAACTTCAGGGGCATCCGATTGGAAGGGCCTTGCATTCAGTTCCTGCCATTGTCTCGTCCACTGACACAAGGCACAGGGGCAGCACGGGATGTCACGGCGACCTTGAGGCACATATGAAGCTGGAGGGTGCTGAAGCAGGGGAGACCGGCCGTTGGCAGGAGAATGAGCCATCTTGTGTTTCCGCGGCTTCTTCGCCTTTGGCTTGACCTTGGGTTTCTTGCGAGAGCGGTGGCGTTTTGGGCGGGCGAAGAAGAGGTCCTTATTTGAAGAGAATATCTGTCCCATGTCTAGGCTGGAGACAACAGTGGGATAACTAAGGCATCTCAATGGATGTTTGGTCTATTATGGAAATGTCCTAAGAGGAAGTTAATGTAAAAGAGCGTGTGCTGCTGCTTGCTCAGGCTGCCAGATTCCTATGCAGCAAAGCAAGCAACGCCGTGAAGGAACAAGCTCTCAACTGCTCAAACATGCCTCATGCACTTGAGCAAAAGGTTACTTTAACAGATGAAACGTAACGTGAGGTAAAGAGGATGTACTCTGATGCCAGTCAATCATGTCAATCATGCCATTTATTTGTTCCGGGGACTGAACGCGTCCACGATACCTATGTGCTAAATGCAAAAGAGGTCCTAAGGAGCTTGGTCCTTTATGATTATCTCTAAAATGCAGTCAAGGGCTGATAATTTAAATAAGAAAGGTTGTCTTTGGCTATATTTCACACTCTTCTTTGCATACTCCCTTCTTCTCGTATGCAACTATACTGGCTTGAATAATACCTTGGTGAAAAACAACTTTGATCATTTTTGAATGTATGTCCCAAGCATATGTAAGGCGCATGAGCAGTGCAATGAGCTTACAATAGATGGAGTGAGAGGACAAAACGAGGTTGAACCTATTGAAAAGGATGAGTGTATCTGAAAGTAAGTGGAGTTCAGGGAGGCCTGGTGTATCTTAGGTAGACAAGGTATGGATTGCCTAAGGTATCTGTACGGTGGGGCTAAAAGATGACTAAGCCTATAGTCTATATTAAATACCACTTTTTATTATATTTTAGTTTAAGATTTTCATCTTTAAATTATATACTATTTGCTATATATATCCCTTTTTTTATTATAATACTATTTAATTATAATAAAAAAAGGATATAAATAGCAAAAAATATATAATTAAAAGATAAAGATCTCTAATTAAAATATAGTAAAAAGTGGTATTTAGTATGGACTATAGGTTTAGTTATTTTTTAGCCCCATATAACCTTCTGTAGCAGGTACGAAGTATAAGACGGAAGAAACTTAGTCCTCTCTACTAATATATCTGTCCTTACCTAATGCTTTGGTTACATAATCGGCCATCCGCAACCAGGCTTTGCTCGGTCGCGTGGACGCATCCTGACTAGCAAAATAAATTCCAATTGAACGTTTTTTGTCTCTTGTCAAACCACCATCCACTTCCCCATCAACCCACCTCGTCTTCGTTTTGTCTATCTGCGTCGCTTCCACCGAGACATAACTATTTGCCCTCTTCTGCGCGCCTAGACAAGAAGACAGGTGTCGCTCGTTGCAGTCTTTTGACTCGTTCTGCAAGAAGATATTTGTCTCTAGCTCTTGATCCCGCATCAGCAGCAGCAATGGCAGGACTAAGTCCCCAAGTGTGCGTTGTCATCTTCTACTCTTCATATAAGTTCACTCAAATATATGCGCCTGCTGACTCTCTTATGCATACAACAGAACCAACATCATCATCATTCTTGGAATGATGCAGGTGTCAAAGCGAATCCCATTCGATGACCCCAACGTTCTCAATGGGGTTCGAGCCCTCTACATCGCCAGCAACCTGATCATCGCCGGTATCTACATCTACGTCCAACTGCAAATCACTAAAAAGAAGGGTACGGCATAGTCTATCTGGTTCTTGCGCGACCGCGGTTATACTGACATTGTGTATCCTATAGACCTCACTACGCTCAAGTATGTTGAGCCGGCGCCGTTGGGATCCTCGGAGGAGGGCAAACTTGTGACCACTACGGTCCACGCCTACGATTCGCAACAGATCAAGAACTCATTCCGATCGCAGATGATGGGCGTTGCCATGATGTGCTTCATGCACCTGTACATGAAATACACCAACCCCCTCCTGATCCAGTCTATCATCCCTCTTAAGAGTGCCTTCGAGTCCAACATAGTCAAGATTCATCTCTTCGGCAAGCCGGCAAGCGGCGACCTCAAGCGCCCCTTCAAGCAGGCTGCGGGCCTCATGGGCGGCCTCCAGGGCGGACCTCCGCAGAGCGATAAGAAGGCCGTTGAGGCTGCCGAGCGCGCTGGCCGAGGTGGTGTCAAGGATGAGTAGAGGCGCTTATTGGTTGGGTAATAATCTCTACATACGTAAGGTTTGGGGGGGATATGAGGTCACTAATGATGCTGGGACTTTAGACTTGCCATGTCTTATTAAACCGTTCTTCAGTTGGACAAGATGCTATAGAGATGCCATTATGTTACATTAACAGGGATATTATATCGCTCTCGCATGCCTTGAAAATATACTGATACTTCACACACTCGGTGAAACGAGCATTGATCAGAACGCCAACTCTGTTTTTTTATCAATGGGTCATACGTCTATAATAACTAAGACCTTTTAGAACATCTAGTACGAATGAACCCGGATAGATGATGACAAAGAATTATGTACACGTAGGCCTTTGATTTGGGTCCACCAGGTGCCCAGATTCTTCGGTGACCCATTTAACTAAGTTAGGCTTATCTCCTCTTATCTCCTTGTGGCTTGTACCCGGTTTAAGACTCGACGTCACTGACTTTTTCGGTACACCAATGCAGCCGATTCCGTCTTTGTGAACTTTGACTTACACAACCATCCATCCCGCTGCATGTAATCAATCTCTTCAGGCTTCAATCCTTTCACTTCTCCGTAGTGCACAACATATACTGCTTGCCACATCCGTCGGCCAAACCCATAATGGAGCGCCCGTCGACTCCGCCTCAAGCTTCAAACCCCTCTAAATCTGTTGCATCTCCTACTCTTACTCCCGAAATCACACGGCGCATCGTGAGTTGAACCCTTAGGTATTGTCTGTCACTCAGCACAATTTATTTGTTGACTGTTATCTGAATACAGGAAGAAAACCGTCTCCGAGCTAAAGCCCTCCGCGACCAACACGAGGCCGCCGCCCGCACAGCCGGCTCTGCGTCTTCCCCTGCCCGCACCCCCTCCGGCTTCATTGCCACCGGCGACATCCAGCTCCCACGAACCCGCAAGCGCGCCTACGATGCCATATCAGGAGTCCGCGAGACGCCGTCCACGAGCCGTGATGGCCGCGCTAATGGCGTGTCGCCCGCCAAGGACGGCGTCGCCGACTCACAGGGGAACAAGGACAAGGACGGTGCCATCAAGCCCGCGAGGAACTTCACCAAGTTCGTCGACTACGACTTCGGCAAGATGACCGACACCAAGGGCGGCTTCCTGAGCGCCGAGGACGACCCCTGGAACAAGGCCATGTCGGGGTCCGTGGCGTCGGGCAGCGCCGGGACCAACGGCGCGCGCCCCGGCGAGGAGAGGCCCAAGGACATGAGCGTCCAGGAGTGGGAGCGGCTGCAGCTGCTGAAGAAGCTCCGGCGCCAGAAGGCGGGGCCGTTCGAGCCCGGGCTGAGCGTGCTGACCGACGGCGCGGCCCGCAAGAAGTGTCGCGAGTGCGGAAGCCTCGAGATCGACTTCGTCTGGGAGGAGGTCTTCAAGTGCGCCGTGTGCGGGCGCTGCAAGGAGAAGTATCAGGAGAAGTACAGCCTGTTGACCAAGACGGAGTGCAAGGAGGATTATCTGCTTACGGATCGTGAGTCTATTGCCCCTTTTTCCCCACGCACATCTCCTGCCAGCCCCCCCACGCATTCTGTCGTTGCAATCCGATTGGGGAAGCGGGGGGCTAACGACAGCGGAAGCGGAGTTGAGAGATGAGGAATTATTACCACATTTGTCGAAACCGAACCCGCGCGAGTCGCGGTGGCACGACATGATGCTCTTCCTGCGGTACCAGGTCGAGGCGTACGCGTTCGAGCGGAAGTGGGGGTCGGCCGAGGCGCTCGACGCCGAATTTGAGCGCCGCGAGGCCGACAAGAAGAGACGCAAGGAGGCCAAGTTCAAGGACAAGCTGCTGGACCTCAAGAAGCGCACCCAGACGGACGCGTACCGGAGACAGCAAGGAAAATTCAGCAGCGGCAATGGGGGAGGTCGAGGAGGTGGTGGTTCCTCATCGTCGTCGTCGGGGAGGAAGGCTAGGTTCGGTGACGCGGTCCCCAACGGCGGCAGACATGTCCACGAGTGGGGACGCGCTATCGAGAATGAAGAGGGAATGACCGTCAAGACGTGCACCGCTTGCGGAATGGAGGTCGAGGAGTTGGAGTTTTGAGGATGCACGATTTGCTGGTTAACCCCAGTACGACCAAACCAGCTCCCAGATGTTACCAAGTCTTATCATCTACCGACTGTTTTAGCCTTTAACCCGGCCTGCCGATTTACCAAGCTCGCATTGCTAGCACCGCCACCTCCGGCGCGTCAAACGTTCCATGCCTTTTCTCATTAAGGCCACATTCAACACGCATTACGAGAGCGGTACTAAGTGCTGCTTTTGCGCGGAGAGTTTGAGGGAATTCCCAGACCAGCCGAACTGGTATCCTACCCCAGTTCACCTCCAGGTCGGGCACTATAGTATCAATTCGTCCCAAACAAGAGGGTTCGTCTAGTTGAGCAGCCCATGTGAAAGGTCGCTACTTCTTCACGAGTCGTTCCGGGAAAGAGATTCACTTCGTTATATCTCGCATTTTGACCTCGACTCGAGTATAGACACCTCCTGAGATACGGAAGGCGGCCGGTTGGAACTGAGCGAGTAAGAATTGGATGCTGATGTCACTTCGAAATAAGTGTCTTTCATCGAACACGGTGAGATTGAGAACCGCGAGAGCACACGAACAGATATAACCACCTATACGTTCTTCACACTTATGCGAAGAAACGATATAGACGCCAGCTAAGCTAAGACACAATTGGATTATACATATAGTAAACATTGTGATTGGTCTTTTACCAGTATGCGGCTTTCGTATTGCTAAAGTTAAGTCCCGAATGACTTCCGGGTTCTACCAACCTATTCACGCTATCCTAGGAAAGTAGCAATTAGTGGATAGATAACCGGCACGTTCAAAGCTTGCGAGAATACGGGTGAGCTCTCCCTTCATCAGGAGAATAGCATCATTTATTCCAGGAGAAAGACTACTTAAGTAGCTACCATTCAGTAGATTCCTCAACTGAGGATCACATCTGCGTAACTTCGCCTATTCCAGCCACATCGAGTAGCCTAGCCCGGTCGTCATTAGGCCGTCAGTAATTCATAGTATCCCACATAACGATCGTAAGAAGAGGGTATCGTATCATCCGCATCCATCCATCCAAGCCCAAACACAGCAACAACCTGCATAACACAGGTGAACCCGAATAACAAATCACCACAGCCACAATTCTTCAACGCCTCAGTCCAAAAATAAACGCCCACTTATAAATAAGAGCCCTCCCATAAGCCTCTCCCTCCTATATGCTGGGGTATCAGTGATCGTAGAGAATGCTGAAGAAAAAGAAGAAAATTGGATGGGAAGACTACTTCTGCCATCGTCAGCGTTTACCGATTACCAAGTAGCCTCCACGTGTAGTACCATCGGCGTCACACCTTTAGACTCCCTCCACAGGCTTCACCGGCGCTCTCCCTGCGATGCTGTCTCCGTCATCATCTCCCTTCCGCCTGACCGAGGCGCCGAAGACACCTTCTGCGCCGCCCGCCGCCGCAGCCGGGCTTGCCCCGGGTCCGCCGAGCTCCCAGCTGCCGACGCGCTCATGTCGCGCGCCGCTCTTCACGATCGAGACGTCGTGGTCCGACGCCATCTTCTCCGAGCCCTTGAAGCCGCCCAGACTACTACGGTGGCGGCCCGCGTCCTCGGCGCGGCGGAGCCGCAACCCGCCGAACACGAATGCAGCCACGGCGGCCAGGCCGAGGACCGCGAGGGTGACGACGGCGCCGATCACGCCCGCGACCGGCGGCGGTGTCGCCGCCGCGTCGCCGTTCGCCCCGCCGAGGCTGTCGCTGTCGCTGCCGCTGCCGCCTTCGGCGTTGTCGCTCAGGGCGCCGCAGAACAGCGTCACGGCGTCGCAGGCGTCGCACCAGCTCGACACGTCCTTGATGGCGAAGGCGTTGACGCCGTCGACGAAGTCGGCGTACGGCATCCGCGCGGCCGAGTTGCCCCGCCCGAAGAGCGGGTACTCGGCGAAGGGCGCGTCGGCGCCCGTGCCGTTTCGATACACGAAGCGGACCCAGAGGTCGCCGCGGGACGGGAAGGACGACGCGTTGGCATTGTCGCCGTTGCTGAAGAGCTCGAACGCCATCACGGCGCCGGGTTGCGGCACCCGCGTGAACGCCGTCGTCGTGGGCAGGGCGGCCAGCCCGGACAGCGCGAAGAACGACATGAACGGCTCCAAAGACCCGAACATCACCGTCAGCTTGTTGGAGCTGCCGCCGGACGCAATGTGCGTCGACAGCTGCGCTACGACCTTGCCGGCCAGCGTGCGGCCCGCCACCGCGACCGCGTCCCCCACGCCGTCGCCGTCGTCGCCGCCGCCGTTCAAGGCGAGCTGCTGCTCGTCAGCGTAGGCGCGCAGGAGGGCGAGGCGGGCGGCGCCGAGGGCGTCGCGCGCGGCGGCGTCGTGGTCGTACGCGTACTGCGCGTAGTCGTACAGGTCGTAGGCGTTGTCGTAGCTGAGCGCCGCCTTGGGCAGCGTGTTCGGGAACACCTCGGCCCAGGTCTTCTGGTAGAAGTCGAGCGTCGCGTTGTACCGCTGCCGCGCCGCCGCCGACTCCTGGAAGTCGGCGCCCGCGACCCAGTACTGCGTGCACCCGGCGTGGCCCTCGAGCCTGTTAGTTGTGGCGGTCAGTGGTGGTGACTTCATTGCCACGTCATGGACTTTGTCTCATCATCATCATCATCTTGCCGTACGTAAGCAAGCAGAGCGAACAGAGCGAGCAAACCCACCAGACAGAGTTTGGGTCCGTGGCGGACAGAGTTTGGATGCTGGGGTATTGGTAGCCGTCCAGAGGATAGTTGATCTGGGTGCCATTGGCCAGGGTAGAGGCGTTGACGCCACCGTTGTTGTAGGCGAAGCTCTGGGTGACGGGCGGATAGAGTCCTTGCATGAAAGCCAGGGCGCTTCCGGTGACGAAGCTGTCCGTGCTGCTGGACACGGAAAGCTGGGTGTTGTCGAGCGCCTCGCGCTCCAAGCCGACGATGGGCGAGTTCGTCGTCAGGCTGTTGTCCGCATCTGACAAGCTGGAATTGGACAGGTATCGAGCTCGGAAGAGCTGCCCTTGCGAATACAGCTGCTGCGCGCCCAGCGGCGTCAGGCTGGGCTCAAGCTTTCCCCTCAACGGCGTGCGCTCGCCGTGCAGGACGAATGCGAAGGACGACCAGACGGTCTCGGTGGACTGAGCCAGGGTCCCGCTCGCAAGGAGGAGACCGAGGGTTGCCTTGAGTGAACGTGAAGCCATAACTACCTACCTACTCCAAGCTGGCCTGAAGGTTTCCAAAACTTCCCGTAAAACTTTGACGAGGTCCAATCACTCTAATGTCGAGAGAATACGAGAAAGTAAGAAAACGAAGCTGAGAAGCTCGAGGAGAAGACGGGTGAGGGGTAGTAGGGAACACATACCTACATACGCTTACATCCAAGCCCTACCTACTTACCTACTCACCTATCTACATAGCACATGTGTAGGGTGCCGGTTGCATCATGTCTCTTCGAATCATCGTGCTCATTCCTTCAAGGGTTCGTCAAGACGTTCCACCGAAGATGTCAGCGCGCAGCGACACGTCCGGGTACCTAGCCTAGCCGTTCACCGCCGTACAACTATGGTGTACCTGCCTGTACCTACAGAAAAGCGACATGAAGCTTTACGGTAAACACTCACTCGATGAGGGGGCGGGGTAGTTGATCGAAGCACGCAAGATAGCATGGCATGCAAGTGAGCGATAAGAGCGAGCTCTTTGGGCCTAGTAGGCCAGGACGAGCTGGGATGAGCTGTCAACGGATAAGGTCTTACCCCATGTCGAGCAGGGTTCGCCAGGGCATCTATGGCAGTGATCCGCCAACTATTGCCTAGATACATAGACGCATGCTCGATGTGGTCGCACAGCGGCGGCGCCCCATCCAGCCCGAATGTTACTCTTGGCTTCTTGGGGGGGAGACGTGATAAAGAGCGAGATTGTCGACCTTTGGGGGTAGTAGTGACACCATCACGCCGAGCTTTTGGAGCATTGGTGGCTGGTCGAGCTTGTATCGATAAGAAGCTTGGCTCTGCAGATCCGTGGGGATAACGGAGGTGCTCGTGATGCTCACGGAAGAAGCTATCAACGATACCCAACCTAGGTAATTTATATAGAGTGCCATTGCGGGTGGTAGGAAGCCCGAGGTAGTAGACGTCCATGATGTCAGTATTAGAAAACTATGCATATCAGTCACGGCGACATAGCTACACTCTCTCAAAGCCTACTTTAGTACGTACATAAGTGAACCCTAATTTCAGCCCTAACCAAGCAGCCAAGGCAAAAGATACTTCCCGGTAGATCAGCAAGGATGTTATGAAGATAGAGTTAGCATGTTACTACTACTGATTACCCTTTACATACAGCTTTATCGCACGACTTCATTATAATTGGCTAAGCTTGAGATATTGATCATATACTCAAAAGTCAAACGAAATAGGTAACAACGAGGTGAATTTCTTAACGTAGATATCTATTCGATCGGAATGGGTTGTCGTTTTATAGTTACTTAGAGGTCTCTCGAAATCTAGTTACACCATGCTTAGCTCAATATGTTGGACTCACAGGTGTGTGGCGACGAACCCTGCGGCTCTTGAACTATAGGAACTTGCCATAGCATAGGAAGGTCCTAGAATTGCCATCATCCATGGTAGTCCGCTTCTAATGGCTCACAATTCCGGACATAAGGGCACGTAATTACGTGTAGGTATGAAGAGACGGTCACGTGGGCGGAATTTCTAAGCAGACGGCTGAAGCAGAACGGACTAGATACATCTAGTTTCGGAACGTCTAAGCAGGTAGATCAAGCAGAGCGGACTATATATCTCTCTAATTTAGGTATATCGGCTTAATAATAGATGTTCGCAGTTCCACTACTTGTGGAGTTTCATGCTTCACCGTCCGGCACCTTCGATCCTTTCTTGATTTAGCCAAATGTGTCTACCATTAGTCATGTACGAGCAAATCGCCGCTGAAGCCGGTCAGTGCGAGGATATAGTCTAGACTCTAGGACAGGAATACTTAGGTAGCATTAACGCTGTATATAAGGCCTAACTTGACCAGCGCAGAGATAAATCAGTAGGCATTTTCGCCCACACACTCTCTCCACTCTCTCTAGCATCTCTGAATTCCCTGAAGTTTGGCCTAGTCGCGTTGCCTTACCACATCGGAGAATGACAGTTGCAAGGGGCACCATCGTAGTCACTGGCGCAAACGGTGGGCTTGGCTCTTCCATTGTCGACCAAATTATTCACCAAAGCTCGATCGCGAAAGACTACTATGGGTTGTACACCGTTCGCAAGGTCGAGAGTGCCCACGCAGCCAAGCGAGTCATTCGAAGTGCCGCCTCCATTCAGCATAACTATGACCTCATCCCATTAGACCTGTCGAGCCTCGATAGTGTTCGTAAAGCTGCAGAGAGTATCAACAAGCGAGTGGCTAGCGGAGATGTCCCGCCCATTCGGGCGTTGGTGCTCAATGCCGGATACCAGGAACATGGCGCCCAGAACTTCACCAGAGATGGCTTCGACATGACGTTCCAAAGCACCTACCTCTCGCATTTCCTTTTCACACTTTTGCTGCTACAGAGTATGGACAAGGAGAAAGGCCGAATTGTCGTACTCGGCAGCTGGACTCATGAGTAAGCTACCTCCTGCACATCTGGTTTTATAGACTAAAGCTTTAGTTAGTACTACCGACCCCAGGAACAAGTTGCCGCCATTCGATAATATGTATGTGCCTGAGGAGTTCCAACAGATCTTCAAGGACCCCAAAAACACAGAAAGCATTGCCAAAGGCACGTGGGGTGCCCCCAAAGATCTCCCCGATGACCCTTGTGCCGGAATAAGGCGGTATGGTGCTTCAAAGTTATCGGAAATCATGATGATGTAGGTCGGTCATCCGCGAGTTACTAATATAATTGCTAACACCTCTAGGAACGAGCTATCCTACCGTTTACCGAAAGACCCGGAGCTCTCTGGCATCTCTGTGTTGAGTGTTGACCCGGCAGCAATGCCCAGCTCTCTGACCAGGCGTGGTAACTGGACCTTGCGAGTGCTAATCCCCATCGTACTGAACGCGATCGCTCCGGTTTTGACTTGGTGGGCCCCCAACGGTGACTTGAGAACTACGTGGAAGTCGGCTGGCGATGTTATACGAGCTTGTTTCGACACGAAGGACCTCGGCCAGCATCCCAATGGGCTTTATCTGAATGGCTCAGCAATCTCAGACGTCGGACCGGAGGCCAAAGACAGGGAGAAGTCCGGGCAACTTTGGCGAGATAGCATAGGATATGCTGGTGTGGAGGAGGGTGATACTATACTAGTAGACTGGCACTGAAGAGGCGACGACCCAATATACAGATTCAATCGCTCTGAATGGGGCCAACTGAATTGAACTAATGATCCGTCATGTGTGTGATGTAGGACCTAAGCTTCTTATTTGTTGTATTGTTTTAACCTTTTTAAAGCTTGGTTTTTAATGATGCCTATACATTTAATAGACCGGCGAATATCGCATACTAACTTCCCGTGACCGATGCGGTGCGTCAACGTTGATATTTTTGCCTGTATATCGATAATATATTTAATCTACGCCTAATGATATAAAAATTGAGAAACGTATTAAGTACTCTGAGAGTAGTCGAAACGGCGATACACTAGGGTACTTTCCTATATCCATATAGCCGAGTTTCTCTGTGAGTGTGTATGCGGTTATATTAAGGCTTTATTGCACATCGATAGGAACTCACCCCTTATTGGCTTTCGTGACTTACTCAATACCCTCAGCTAATTTCTTCAAGTGACGCAACACTCAACTTACACCGGATAGAGGCAGCCTTTGCTCAACAGCAAGACTCCTCTTCCGTCACGAGAACCCCTGGTACGGAACGTTAAAATCTGATTATGTGCTTGATTCATCCACCAATTCATGGCCAAGTTCGCAATTCATATTGTCATGTCTATTGCGGGGACAGTCGTGTATAGCAGGGTGTACATATTGGTTTTCTTCTAGGTTCTGGGATATACCCAAATATCCCCGGTTGGTACTAAGTCTCCTGGTAACGTAGCCCATTGGTACCATTTTATTACATTAGGTAACTCTTCCAGAACTAATCTAATGTTCCACATGCTCACCATGGGAGATAAACCCGGCCTTAGGGATCCTCGAACGATTATCAGGAAGCAGGCTAGGCTCTACCGCAGATAGAAGACATGGGCAACTCAATCTCATATCTTATGGCCATAGGTAAAGGATATGAAGATGGATATGCTACTCCTCAGGATACTCCTCTACAGCTTGCTGCCATTCCTATGTCTCCCAGCGTTTCTGCCAGACTTCTTGCGAACCAACCATGGGGGAACTCAGAGGGAATTAGGTGGAAGCCACAAATATAAAGGCCCAGGACACATCAAAGCGGCGCTCGAAGCTCACAAAGTCAACATAACAGGCGCCGCGACCGCAAACACAACTTCAAGGATCTCAGAGCGAGCGGTACGGGAGCCCTTGCTCAGCTACGGGGCGGGCATTGTGTACATGATAGAGCGTGCGTCCGATGTTACACGCCTACCACTCCTTGCTTACAGATGTAGTTGAGATTGGAACACCGGGCCAGAAACTCTCGCTCATCCTCGACACGGGTTCGTACACGCTGCTCGTGGACCCGGACTGTACTCGGGCCGCAGACCAAAACGCGTGTGAGAGCTATGGGTACTATGACACGAGCATGTCTTCTACTTCTTCCTACCTCGACGCCTGGTTCGTTGCGCAGTTTGGTACCGGCTATATGGAGGGCGTTTGGTACAACGACACGGTCTACGTTGGGCAGGATAGTACGAGGACTCCCGTGCTATTAAGAACTTAGTATGATTGTTAACGATAACTGCAAGATAGATCTGCCGCTTCCGAACTCACGAGTCGGTGTCAATACGTGGAGCGATTATATGTGGGCTGGCGTCCTAGGCGTTTCGTATGGCAATGCCTGGAACACTGGGTATCCCACCCTTCTAGATCTCCTTGTGGAAGAAGGCTATATCGAAGTGCCAATCTTTAGTCTCGGTGTTGGTTATCAAGGCGGCGGAAGTCCAAGTGAGTTGATCAAGACGTATCGCATGCGTCGGGGTAGTTTTATAATGGCTGACTTGGCATAGGCGACATAATCTTTGGAGGGATTGACCGGTTGAAATTCCGTGGATATCTCGAGCCCCTCGAAATCTATCCAAGCCCAGCTCAGCAGCTGACGCTCTTCGATCAAGCCGGGTAAGCACACTGTGTTAGAAACCAAAGTACAAACAAAGAGACTGAAACAATAGCCTACCTAGCTACTGGGTTAACTTGACCTCACTGGGGATCATGCCTCCCGGCCAGGAGGAAACCGTACTGACGAACGGGGAATTCGAGCGGATGATGCTGATTGACTCCGGCTCCACATACACATATCTTGATGCCGACCTAGTTGCCATTATCGCTAAGGCTTTCAACGCTCAGATTGGCGAACGGGGAGTCTATTATGTGCCGTGTGAGAGTCGTGATCTGGACGGCTACGTAAATTTCGGGTTCAATCATGGCAACATGATCATTCGGGTCAGCTATGCCGACTTCATCATCGACTTTGACACCTACTGCGCTCTCGGCGTTCAGCCAGCTGATGTTGGGGTCGCGGCGTGGGTACTGGGGACTAGCTTTCTCAGGGCTGCATATGGTACCCCTGAGCGCTCTCAAGTTAACGGAGACACGCTAATTCGTTGCAAAGTCGTGTTCGATCAGCATAACGACGCGGTTTGGATTGCACAGTATATGCCGTGCGGCGAGGATGAGATAACAGATCTAACCGAGAACGCCGGTCTAGAGCTGTGGTTGGACGTCACAGGCCTATGTTGAGTGAGCCACAATCAAGTATTATGCCTATGAACATAGTAAATAATCTGGTGCTCATTGAGTCTGAAGCTTCAACATCCCTAATGCATTTCCAGTATGTTAGGACCAGGGAGGTTCCAATCTCGTTCAGATGTCCGGTCCTCGAATGTCCTCACTCAAAGGACCCTGCCTCGTCCAAATGTTCATGCCAATCTTCCAGCCACTAGTAACAGGCAAGCCGGCATGGAGGGTCCGCTGATCCCCAGTCCCGTCCTCGTTCAAGTTTTGCCAAAAGACCGCGTTACCAGGCACCGGCCGGAGCGTGACGCCGTTCTCCCAGGGCTCATCGCAGTCGACGAACTCGCACCACCTCTCATTCTGGGGTGCCGCCACCATCGGGAAGTTTGTACCGCCGCCCGTAATGTTCTCAGCTGCGACGTAGGCGAAGAACGAGCTCAGCCTATTGCCTCCCAGCGCCGACGTCGCATGTGCGGCATTCGTGTACCAGTCCGTGTGGAAGTGGTAGTGTTCGCCTTTGGCGTACTGGACCAGCTGCACCGGCTCGAGCTGTGTCCGATGGACGTCGAAGCCTTGGAATAACAAGGCCCGCTCCTCGATGCAGCGTACTATGGCGTCGCGTGGCGCATTTGTCGATTGAGAAGTTCGCGTTTGCCGCAGGCCCTGGTCGCCCGAAGAATCCGCAACGGCCGAATGACTGAAGGTATCTTTGCTGTTTCGAAAAGTGTTAGGCATAATTCCGTGTAAAATGTATCGTTTCCACGGTGCTCACGTTATCTCCTGAAGATGCGCGCGCTCTTCGTCCGTGAGGAAGTTGGATAGGTATATGACCAATGGCGATTTACCCAGAATATGGCTCTGATAAGCAGGATGCTTGCAAGAATCGCTTGAGATTATAGGTCTCTGGGCGTCATCATCGTGGTGACTGTGCGCTTGTGTGGTCGCAGCAGCAAGTGCTAGCAGCAATATCGACTTGAATAGACTCATCGTGAATTAGGAAGCAAGAATACATTTGTCAGGTTGTATGACGGAAGAACAAAGCAACGACACCATTTTCATCTCGCGGGGTCCCATGAGATGATATCAATATTCATCCCGGTTTGTCCTTTGATCATCACCTTCCTGAATGATCGGAATCGTTGAAGCAGGAAAGGATGCAGAGTTGAAACATCAATTGTCTCTCGTCAACCGCTGATCAAGCTTTCTTACGGGGAGCTCAGGGGATGGTTTAGTGCAGAACCAGGATCGTCGGCTTGTGTGTCGTCAGATGTGTAAACCCCTGCAGCCCTGGGTTAGACCCCTGACCTGCAGGGTAGCTCAGCAGCTCAGCTATTTGACCCGGCCAGCTCCCGTTCGGATAGGTAGCTTGAATCGAGAGCATCTCAGAATCTCATTGAAAAGGTTCACTATGAAATTTCGCAGCTCAAAGTTCTTTACATCTTTATTAGCGGGCACTGCTTTGGCCTGGACATACACTGATGAGCAAGAGTTCCGCCGAGCTATATCAGGCCATAATCGTGCTTTAGTTGCGTGTAAGTAGCCTACGAAGATATTATCTTAGAGAACTAAGTTACTGATCTCTGAATATGATAGTTGTAGAGGTATGTACGACTGTTAGATTTTTGAATTTTTGTTATAAATAAACTAATCTACGGTTGCTTTCTGAGGACAGCCTTCAACGTGAGCTAGATTATCCTGACTGTGCCAGACTTCACAGCTAACAAATATGATAATTCAGAGCCGCCAGTCAAGCTCTGGAGACAGAATGGATTTCAATAGCGGAAGCAGAAAAGTCACTCATAAGCATCAATTGTGCATCTGAAGCAGGTCTATGCCATGAATACGGTGTTATCTCCTATCCCGCGTTGCGGTTCTTCGATGGCCATGGCAAAATGGTTCCTTACCGAGGACCCAGGAAGGCATCCGCGTATGTGAACTTCCTACTGACAGTAGCTGAAAGAGCAATGGATATTGACTCCTGCTAGGATCCTCTCGTACATGAAAAGAGCTGCTCGTCCTGCCGTGTCGAAATTCGATAAAAAGAAGCCCACTACTTTCCAATCGGTCGATGATTATGTCCTCATCGCAAATGTCAATCCTCAAGATGAGCATGTCGAGAATGCATATAAATCACTCGCGTCACAATATAGAGACAGAGCATCCTTCGGCTTGGTGGACACAGCCGGTACAACAACGATCGCATGCTACAAAAACAAGGATCAGCAGCAACTTACTATCTCTGATCTCTCAGCCATTGATCTATTGCCGAAGTTCGTTGAGACTTGTATCACACCACTCATTGGAGAGTTTACGAGAGCGAACGAGATGAATTTTTTACAGGTACGGTTTACTCTCTGTTACATCTTAGGTCACCTCGCAAAAGCCTAACTAATATTATGAAACGTATAGGCCGGAAAATCATTGGTGTTCTATTTCGCAACAGCGAGCAAGGATCGCGAGGCCTATGTGGATGCAATGCGACCAGTAGCGAAGATGTATAAAGAATACCTAAACTTCGTCACAGTGGACGCGAACGAGTACGCAGATCTTGCAACGATGTTGGGACTGACTTCCGGTTCTTTTCCAGCTCTTGCGGTCCAGAACCCAATGTTTGGGCAGGTGTTCCCCTATTCCCAAAGGGCGAAAATCACTCCGGAGACGGTGGGAGCTTTCGTGATGGATATTGTGCAAGGGAAGGTAAAACCGTGGGACGGGACGAATCAAGGCGGGAACGGTCATTCGCGTGATGAGTTGTGAAGGTATTCAGTCACTGCTAAAGGGCGAGGTCCTATGGGAATGGTTTATGAATCTCGGGGAAGTTTCATCTATAATAGCCAGGAATAATGCCACCACCCTCCAATATGATATATCCAAATTCCTCTCTGGCACCCTCAGCACATCGCGGTCAGAAGCACGAGTCTCCCATGAGAGAAGAATACGCAGCCCCCCAACATTCCAAACATTTCCTAGCCCGACCTCTACGGCAGACTCAAAAAGAGCTCTAACAACTTCGGGTAGTCTGGGGCACTGTGAAAACACCATGTCAGCATGTGATCCCTCAAAAGACACGAAAGATGCTTACCCCATTCCCGACACAGGGTCCCAACCTTCAGCCGCGGAAAACCCGTTTGTCTTACACGCAGCATTATCCCCTACCGTAATATCTTTGAAGACCTCGGGGTGGGAATATATGACTTGATGAATGAACCCGACCGGGCCCTTGTCAGCAGCCAAGCGCTCCTCATTGATCAGGGTGATGATCGATCCCCAGAGGGGCGCAGATGCAGACGTGCCGCCAATCCGTAGCAGCTCGCCGCCGCTCGAGATGACGAAGTGGTCGCCATTAGCCGAGACATCCGGGTACGCGCGGCCGAGCTTGTTGAAGCGCCCGATGCCCGCTCGCGCATTGCTGTAGTTGCCGCCGCCGCCCTCGTAGCCCTCGAAGCCGAGCTCGGTGGTCTCCAGGTACTTAGCGACGTTCTCCTTCTGCCACTCCGGCGTCTCGTAGATATTCGAGAACCCGCCGCCGGACGGGAACCGCACCGTCGCGACCTCGGGGTCCGTCCCCACGGTCCCGTTCTCCGGCAGGTACGTCGAGCCGACGGTCAGGATGTAGGGACAGGAGGCGAGGAACTGGGGGTTGAAGACGTCCTGCTCGGGGCCGAGACAGCCGGAGGGCGCGCCGCTGGTCGGGAAGCTGCCGACGCCGTCGTCGCCCGAGGCGATGATGATCGTCGACCCCTGCAGGCCGAGCTTCATGATCTCGGCGCACTGGCGCTGCTGGTACGACTCCGGCAGGTCGACCTCGGCGCCGCTGTACGAGATGCTGATCACGTTCGTCGGCTTGTAGACGCCGCACATCAGATCGCCCGCGTACCCGCCCCGGTCGTACGGGTTCGGGTACTCCGGGTCCCTACACTCTGGCCGTTTGCAGTTGCCGGACTCGCCGAAGGCCTCGAAGGTGCAGTAGCTGCCGTCGATGGCATTCCAGAGGTCTAGTGCGTGGTTATTATCGCATAGGTACAAACCGTATTGATAGAGGAGGGCCGTTGACTCACTGTTGAAGAATCCGGTGTACTCGAGGGGCGCCGTCTGCATGGCTTGCTGGTACCACTCATCATCCACTTGGAAGAGAACAGGTTCCTGCGGCCAGATAAGCCCGTACGCCATCTGAAAGTCGAGGTTCGACTCTGCGCCCGCCATTCTCAGACTCGTCGTGGGACCTTGTCCACCATTCACAGAGAGGAGCTCCGGGTGCGTTCCATTCGGAATTTCACTACGCCCCTCCCATCAGCTTGTCTCTGTGACAACTTCCGGTAAATGGAAACAAATGGGGATCCGCTATTGCTACTCTGTACTTACTCGGTGAATGAATAAAAAAACGTATCGAGATCAAACTGTGTGTAATGCTGCCCGAGAGCTTGGAAGATCCCCATGCGGTTGTCGGGGTGTTTCTTCGATCCCTTCGGGATCCCGTAGAGCTCTGGTGTATACATATATAAGCTCTACGCTCTAGATACTAATTAGGAGATTCCTGTCTTACCTCGAATGCAATCCGGAGTCACATACTCGTCACAGCCTCCCGGAAGCGTGTAGTTCCCGCTCGCAATATCAGCCGGTTGATGGGAAGACAGTTTCTGTCTGCCTCTCTCGCTCATGAGGTTCGCTATGTCACTTACGTCAACCGGTTCAGAAAGACGCAGAGGGGGCCGTACGCCGCTTTCCCTTTTCCTCGCCGAGATTGGTTCTTGGGTGTTTCCGTGACCCATCAGCTTGATGCCAGGGGTGATGTAGTCGATATGGCCTTGCACCTGTTTCGGTACGTGATATCTCGCAGCCAGTCAGTTACATATTATTATCTAGCAATCTTTTCACTCACTCGTCGCAAGCGATGTTCTTAACGCCTGTATCGACGTGTTCCCACACGTGGTAGTCTGCCATTAACAGGTCCTCTACTTGACTGACCGGGGCATCGAATTGGATCCACTATTTACGAATAAGTATATTCAGATCAAGCTTTCGATAATGAGAGTCACAGTGAGATGGAGCTCACTTGCTTGTTGCCTGATTGCGAGATAGTATGCGAGGGGATGCCCGCCTCGACAAGCCAATTCTCGATGGCTTTCACACTTGTTTCCGGTGGCGCGAATAGCTCCACTACCTCCTCTGCAGAGAGATGTTTGCCGTAGTTCTCTGATGTTGGGTTTGATCTTTGAGAGCCACTTTAGCATCTAACTAAGAACTAAGCATTATGTGAGGACACCGTACATGTCCATAAGCAGGTCATGTCCCACGTGTAGATTCGGCTGTTTCAACCCTATGCGCATAGGCAGCAAGGCCTCAGACCTAGCTCTCTCGACTTTGGTCCATGATCTCTCTTGTACTCTTGATCTCCTCTCGTGTTGAATGTGGGTGTGCGGAATGGTGCGTTTTGATTTGGAACTGTAGCCGTTCTGCACTCCATGGTGGGAAACGGGGGTCGCGAAGACTTCCAGCGCCGTCAAGCTCACAAGAAGAAAACCAAGTGACTTCATCTTAAAGGACTTCTCTAAGAAAGCAAAGGGAGACAGCCCGTGTGCGCAAAATTACGCAGCTCATCACTGCCATAGAGATAGCCATTGTCATATATGAATAGCATTATTGCCAAGCTCCGTCTCACAGAATGAAATTATGTGCGAAGACATCATAGGTGACTTTCATGCCGAAGTCATCAGACAACGTTGACAAAGCCAAGCCTGCAGCTATGAGCCTATAGAGTTTCACTCAGCACGGGTAAATACATAGCTTAATAGCTCAGCCTTGGTATACCTCGCGTGATCATCACTTCTTGATAAGAGCTATCAGTAACATCACTCAAGTGGTTGTTTCTGAGTAATCATAGATTGGATAAATGAAATAACTAGGATCTATATGGGAAGCCCAATAGCTTTGGAGCCATCGAGGTCCGGGAGCTTTGAGCATTTGTAACGCCGCCTATCCAATTGGAGTCTACTATGTTGGATAAATATCCTGAATGTTTGAACTTTCAACCTACCACCACCAAAAGTAACGCCGAGTATTCTTAGACATTTTTCACTGAAGTAATTGTACCTAGCATGCCAGTGTCAAACTCCCAGGAATATCTCAATCGTTCCGGAGTAATGATTCTATTAGATACGGTACAATTCAGAAGTGATCTACTTAAGGTAATAACAGATTATGAAGGGAAATCGACCTAGCTATGGATTCTCCCGGCGCGGGTGGTATATAGCCGGCGTTAAAGGGCGGAAAATATATATAGAAGCGGTGTTTATCTAACACGTGAGCATTTGGGGTAAGATGTATTCCGCAGAAGCCATCTATGTATTGGAGAAGAGAGGTAACTGTCTTTATCGTTAAGTCCCACCTAAAGTGCTAGGACTTGGATATAAATTAGATACACTTAAACCATTCTGGTGCGTATTCTGATTTGACACATTGTTTCTCACAATTGATGTGCGGCTGAGTATCACCAAACAGCTATCATTAATGTCAGAGACATATGTTTCAATATATATTGTCAAGATCCCAGACGGTACAGTGAGAAGCGGGAATCCAGTATACATATATTAGGGATGGGAGAGGTTACTTTTCCTGTATGGTGTAGGTCGTTTCTGTGGAATTCTTGGATCAGCATAACGATTTGAACTAGGTAGATTTTTTCCTGTCTACGTCACTATATCAATGTGGAAATTCAACTAGTTGTTCAATATATCCTAGAGCTAAAGGGATTTGTTTGAATCTCATAAAAAGGCAGCAGAACCGCTTCTGGGAGCCCATAACCATGCTATTAAAATAGGAAAAATCAAACTAGCTGTATATAAAGTAGATCTCAGGTCAGAGAACTCCGGGCAGGCGAAACTACATATAGACGAGCAGTGCGGGTTATGTCGGCAACCTCACTTTAACACATGCCTGAGGTCACCGATATCAGGGAGGGCTACTGAAGCAATGAAGACCGCCTAAGGTCAAAAGAGTGATAGGTATAGTACCTTGTAAACTAGTCAAGTAATTCTAGTAAATAGGACATAGGACTATTTTGGGGTTTGGGGATTATGTCTTGAGTAACCAAGCAATGGTATGCTGATAGGTTTGGATAAGAAGTCTTAAGAAGCAAATAGACACTCGTATTCCCAATTAACAATATTATAGATACGTTTAGTTGTGTTAACAAGTACTACATGCCCCTACCACATAGCCACACCACCATACAACACTTAACTAAAGCTAGTTGTTTAAATGGTGTGCTATTTTGTTGAAAAGTTAGAGTTATTGATGTATTTCTTGTAAATCTTCTTAATAATTATTAAATTGTGTTGTCAATTGATACAAACTACCATTTAATATATCATTACCCGAGTCACTACAGCCATTTCTAGTCAGCCGTAAGGTTTCACGCTACCTAGTGAACGTTGATGGAATATGACATTTAATAGTTCTACAGTATTTCAAATTTTGTTAGACTAAGATGAACACAATCCCAAGAGAAAACAAAAAAAGCTTCTTAGTGTTGTAAGCAATATCACTAACTCCTGAATTACAATACGCGAGATTCGCCTCTACAAGCGAATGCGTCTGCCGATAAATCTTACATATGTGCTTAGCTTACATCCGCCTAACACGCCGCCACACTTGTGCCGTATCTTGGCAAATTACGTGTCTAATTAAGGCAAATCGTGCGGTCAAGAATCGATGTTAATCTGCTTACCATCCTTGTCTGTAAGGCTGAAAAGGCAGGCTAAGACTGACTAGTTACATTGCGAACATCATACATCGTAATTGAACCTGCAAATCTTCATGGCCTAACAACATGTTTCTGAGTCAACTGTCATCTAGGTCGCGACCCAACTATGCAGCACTCGCCCAAGTTTCGGTCATTAGTAACGCAAATATGTCATAGCCGAAAGGTTCGCAAGCTACTACGGTATCAAGGGTATGTCTTTCCCCTGGGCATGGTAGCTCTAGACGTGGAGGCATTCAGTGGCTATGCTTCAGGGATATCATTCTGAAGAGTTTTCTAGATCCGGTGCCTATGGTGAGTGAAAAGATGCCAGAACTGAGAAGACAGAAGGGTAGTGATTCTTGGCCTGCCATCGTAGTAGGCCCATTGTGAGGCACAGCGGAGGAATCAAAACACTATATTGGGAGAAGCGACCTAAGAGAGTATTGTGGATCAGATTCGCTGCGCAGCATAAGCAACTGATCTACAGCATCAATCGCAAAGTATTTCTTAGCTTCTTCTCTTTCCCCAGAAAAGTTCTCACAAGGGCTGAGCATCTATTTTAAGGGGCTTATGGATCTGCGGGATGAAAACTGAAATGCCTGCTCTATGCCGGTATCGAATGCGTCCAGGCTTTTCCAATCCATATGTAAGTCTCGCTGCTACAAGTGGAACTACCTTCGTAAGCCTAAACCCCATTCCATGACTATATAAACGCGAGACAGACATCAACTAGTGGGAGAATGCTAAGGGCTCTGGATTGATTCATGTCACCAGCAAAAATCTACAATCATCGGGTACACTTAACTATAAGAATATAACGGTAGATACTCGAACACACCTGGTGGCCTGACATCCCACACTCTTCTACCTACTGGACCACCGTGTCGCAAACATTCCGGGCCGATTATCACAATGTTAACAACCAAGAGGCTGCTTACATTCGCCGTGAGCCTCACCGTGAGTCTCATGGCCGAGAGCGCATCCGGCCAAGGCGGATGGCCAGCTCCCGAGCCCATCAAAGGGACCATCCCGAACAACCCCCGAGCGCAGACGCTAGACCCGGCCCTGATCCGGCGCGCGTCGGACAAGAAGCTATTCCTGTACACGACGGGCAGGAACGGCAGCGTCTGGACGGCCGACTCGCTGCACGGCCCCTGGAAGCACGAGGGGTCCGCGCAGCTGCGCGAGTTCGGCGGCGCGCCGTCGATCCACCGCGTCGACGACACGTACTACCTGTACATCAACAACCACGAGTTCGACTACGGGAGCGTCGGCGTCACCGACCCGGCCATCCACACGTGGGCGCACAACTCGAGCCAGCTGGTGGCCTCGTCCAAGACGCTCGAGATCGGCGACTGGACGCAGCACGGCCGCCTCGAGATCGACTGGTCCAAGGACTACAACATCCTCGACGGCCAACTGCTGACCGTCGACGACGATGGCGACAATGGGGGAAAGAACAAGAAGCGCCAGCATCTCTTCACGTTCGGCTCGTACCAGCAGGGCATCTACCAGATCCCGCTGGCGGACCCGCCGGTGCGGATCGCGGACGGCGCCAACGGGGATTTAACGCACCTGGCCAACAACAAAACGACGGCGTTCAAGATGGGCCCCACGGAGGCGGGCTACATCTTCAAGTGGAAGGAGTGGTACTACCTGTTCTTCTCGTCGGGCCGGTGCTGCAAGCAGCCCGACGGCCACTGGGTCGACCGCGGCGACGTGTACAAGGTCATGGTGTGCCGGTCCAAGCAGGCCCGCGGCGGCTACGTCGACGACCGCGGCGTCGACTGCGCGCGCCAGAGCGGCGGCAAGGAGATCCTCGGGACCCACGGCGATATATGGGCGCCTGGCGGACAGGGGGTGCTCGTTGATGAGGAAGCTGGGGGACCGATTATATATTACCATTACGGTGAGTTCGCTTTCAACCACACCTACCTACCTGTATCAGCGGTTCAAACTGACTGTGAACTGGTTAATAGTGCCGTATGATACGAAAACCAAGACTCCTGCCAATGAATTCCGTTTCGGTTGGAATAAGCTTGACTTCAGCTCCGGATGGCCCGTAATCGTTTGATTGGCTTATGGCATAATATTACCATGTAATCATGATACCAAATCCGTATTGTTCCATTAGATACTTAAGTTCCTTAATAGCATACCACTATATCGTTCAAAATCAAGGATGACTTATTAGGAGCAACTATTTCTAATTAACACTTCTAGTCCTAACTTTTTCTAGATGAGTTCTGGAGATGTCTCCGGTAACGGGTTCTACCCTCTTCAGTCATGCTATGCTGGGTTACCTATGTCTAAGAGACTGACGCGACTTGCACGAATGTTACACATCCTCATAACTAATAGTGAATAGGCATCTTAATAATCATAGCAATAGCCCTGCTGTGGCTTTTAGGCGTGATGAAATACTAATCTGAGTATCGATCACCCCGGAGATCGTCAGCCCCAAGACTCGTTATTCATCCCCATCAATGATTGCTTGAGGGTATTCCTCAACATGTTGACAACCTAGTTACAAATCTACGGCTTTAATTTCGCAAGCATTATACGCCATACGACAGCCACTACCATGCCAGCATATTCATTTGTATGGCCATTAGCGCGCTCTCTTGCTAGCGAGTTTCAATTATCACGTAACTGATGCCCCCGCCTTTTCCTAATCCTTATTTGACCCTCTTGCATCCCGTTTCCCCTTAATACTAACTAGCAATTCCCCATCTATCCCATAAGCTCGCAGCCCTCTCTGACGACGCCGACGACGGCGCCCGTCTGAATTGTCTCGTTCGCGCCACCGGAAACTCTGTACTCGATCTCGGCGAGGCCATCGAGCCACCTGATCATGGCTTCGGGCTTCACCTCCATAGTGACGAGTTGCTCCGACAGGGACGTGATTATGTCGGCCAACGCCAGGCCGTTGGCCACCTTCAGCGTGTTGATCGTCGAGAGGCAGCTGGTGACGTCGCTCGTCGTGAGCAGCGTGTTGGCGATCTTCGTGATGGCATCGGGCGGCGGCGCTGCTATACAGTTGTAGATAGTCTCTGTGGTGATGGTTTCCCTGACGATATCTTTCTCCGGGATCTTTGGCTCATCTTTGGGCTGCATAGGAGTGCCTTGGTGTAAGAAGTCAGTATGCAGAAATGTCGGAGTCGGGGATTGGGGGCTGCGACTCACTGGATGCATGACATGCCTGAAGCACGTTCAGCGCTCGTCGCATATCACCTTGGCTCAGCTTCACCAGCGCGTCTATAGCCTCGGCTGAAATCTTAACCCCTTCTTCCAGAATGACTTTGTCCACCAATACTCGAATGTCGTTCTCCTTCAAAGGACTGAATCGGAAACGTGTACATCTGGACAGTAGCGCGGGGGATAGCTTGTGTGTGTAATTGGCGATAATACAGAAGCGTGTGTTGGCCGTGTACTTCTCCATAATTCGTCGTAGGGCCATCTGAGCGGTGTTGGTCATGGCATCGGCCTCGTCCAGAATAATGAGTTTGTAACTGGCAATGCCACCGGGCCGTGACGCGCCACCCATTGTGAAGATCTGTTTCGTCGAGGCGAAGGTCTTGATCTGTTCGCGCACAACGTCGATGCCTCGATCATCCGAAGCATTCAACTCTAGGACCATCTGGCGCATGTTCTCGGCCCCGTATATCCGTCTCGCGAGGGCCAAGACTGTGGACGTCTTTCCGGTGCCCGGCGGTCCATAGAGAAGGAGATGTGGCAATCGATTGGAATCGACGAATTTGTTAATGGTGGCTAAGATATCTTGGTGGCCTGAGACGTCTGAGAGCGAGACGGGCCGGTACTTCTCAACCCTAAATCCAAATTAGCAGGCGCTAATTGCAAGAAATTAGGCTTCATTGTTATTATCTCACCATGGTAATGAGTCGTCCGCTTCGACGGGTAAATTAGCAGCACTCCGCTTGCCCTTGGCGACGTTGTCAGAGGAAAAGGTGATATCGTGGGACTTGGCGGGGACATCGATGTCCATCTCGTCCTCGAAGTCGGACATATTGGAGACAAGGAAAGATCGGAGCTGTTGTTTATAATTATTTAACCTTTCTCTTTCGTTTCAGACTACTGTACTGGGTATCGTCAAAAAACTCTTGTTCGCAATGGGCGTTATGTCACAAATATAGTGATAGTGGTGATGGTGATAGTGATAGGCGGCAAAGCTGCTGAAGACGCGTAGATTGGATGCTTAACGCGTTTCAGTGGCGGAACGTGTGGCTTGTATGCGGCCAGTATGTGGCTAGTACACATGTGGGGGTTGTAACACGCTAACACCGAAGAACCCTGGAAGAGGCGTATCAGCGGCTTGCGCGTATCAGTGGCGATAAGCCCAACTTCATCTTGTTGCACTATTTGTGATAGTGGTAGTCTTATACTCTTCGTTTTTTGAAGAGACGCCAAAATTCTTATAGTTTACTACAATTTTCAACTTGATGAAGCAAGAACAATTTGAATTTTTATTTGTTTAATTGCTCTCAAAGCCTTTACCTACTAACATGCCTATGATACTCATGACGGTGAGAGTTTGAGTGTGGCCACTCACTCACCTACAGGCTATAGATGAGCAAGGACTCTAGGGACAAGTCGAAAGGAATGAGACAAATTCGAAGAAAAAAGCATGGTTTAAAAAAAATGAATTGACCGAAACAAGCAGATTTAAGAAGGTGGAAAGGTAGAAGCAGGGGCATCATCCTAAGACCCGTGATCCCGGGGAATCTCGGGCTGTGAGTTTTACGAGTGTATACTCATCCCCTCAACCTCCGTGCATGACAATCGCTGACTCGACTGATTCAAAATCTAGTATCTCCGTTATATATAGCCTTCCCCGTCTTTCTTCCTTGTCACCATGTGGAAGTGAAATCTCAGTGTATCCTTCATAGGGCTACCTCCACTACGATGAGTTACAAGTCTTGATATCTAATAACACATTATCAAAAGTGGTTTTTGGTGCATTTATTTATACAGTCTATGTCGTTTTAATCCATACTGAATCCACTCGGAATTCAAACACTCCTATGGAACTTTCGACTTATTATATTACTCATTACCCAGGAAACCAGGCGAATACCCTCCCCCTAGTTTAATCAACCCTATCTACAGCCCTCACCGAATTTCCTCCCTCAAGAAAGCAAACGCCCTCAGGTCCCGGTCACGGTTTCGGTCCGCATCCTCCCGGCTGTGGCTGCGTGTCGACATGCCATGTACCTCGAACCCGGGCGTCAGCTCGTGAGCGGGGAACCACTCGTCATCATCATCATCAGACGACGAGCTGCTGTCATCGGAGTCGCTGTCCGAATCGCTGCTCTCCCAGTCGTCCCAGATCTCAGCATCCGTACGATTTCGCACCGTCAGCTTACCGCCATCACCACCACCTCCACCACTACTATCGTCGCGGCCTGAGAACCGCGTGTCTTGCTCCGCCGCCGCGTTGGCGTCCACGGGCATCATGTGCGCGTCCTCCTCGATGAGCGCGTACAAGGTCGCGGCGTCCATGCCGCCGGCGTCGACGGCCGGGGAGCCCCCCGGGACGAACGGCCCGCTGCGCTCGACGCCCGTGAGCTGCTGGATCTTCTTCAGCGACTTCGCCTTGCGCGTCTGCTCCGCAGCAGCAGCAGCATCAAGATCTGCCCACCAGTCCTTCTCCCCCGCCCTCTCCCTCTTCTCCTTCTCCTCGGGCTCATCCCAGAAGAAGCTCGACTGCCTTAACGGGCTCGTGGGACTCCTCTCGCCATCACCACCATCATCCGCGACCTCGCGCAATTCCAGCGCCTCGTTCAGGGGCAACTCATCATCATCGGGGCTTCGACTCCTCCTCCTCTGCGCCGCGCCGCTCGGCACGAACGTCGGGCTCACGGGCTCCGGCTCCGGCTCCGATTCCTCCTCCACGAGCGTCTCCAACATCCGATCCCGCTGGCGCGCCTCGGACGCGAGCCGGTACCGCTCATGGTGGCACTCGGAGGGGTAATCGCAGTCTTGCGCGCAGCTATGCACGCGATCAACGAACGCCTGGTCGCGCCGCCCCTGGTCCTCGCCCTGCAGTCCCAGCACCTTGCGCCGCCACGCGCCCCACTCCGCCCACCCGGCGTAGTCGAACTCGGACGCGCACATGCCGCGCGGGGCGGCGCGGCGCCGCTTGCGCCCGCGTTTAGATGTGCTAGGGGGCGGACGCGCCGACACGCAGTACTCGTGCGAGCACAGCAGACAGCGCCGCGTGCACGCGAGCCGGTACACGGTCTGGCACGCGTGGCACTGCCAGAGCCAGGGGTAGGGCTGGCGCGGGGGCGGGGGCGGCGTCGGCAGGGCGTCCGGTGACGTGGGGAGGATGTTGCGGAGGTGGAGGCGCGCGGGCGGGGTTAGGGGTGCCAGGACGGGGGTCGAGGGTGGGGGGTGCTGGGTGGTGTTGCTGCTGCTGGCTGAGGAGGGCGAGAAGACGGCGGAGGTGGTGGTTGGGGACGCGGAGTGCCGGGAGAAGATGGAGAGTTTGGGCAGGACTCTGCGGGATTTTGAGGGCATGGTTGAGGGGGTTTTGTCTGGTTGGATGTATATAGGTAGGTGTTTTGATATGTGCGCGTAAGAGTGTGTGTGATATGGAGATTTTTCTGTCGTATGAGAACAGGGTTGTTTTGAGGCTTGATACAAGATACCCGGGGGAAAGTTACTTTGATTGGCGCGGAGAACGATGTCTGGCTGCCTGCCTATCCTCTAGATGACGGAGACGATTCAACCGCTCTTCGGTCTACTCACAAGCCGAATCGCCGTATCGTACGTGTGATGGTGGTAAATGAACGTGTTTTCTGCTTCTGGAATCAACCAGAATGAATAACAAGGTAGCAAGGGAATTAAGACAAGAAACGAAGGCAAAATATCTTTAGCAAGGGCACTCGGGAAGGAAAATCAAGGAAACAGAGAGAAGGAAAGGACAGGGGCTTGGAGGAATGACTATACTAACGACTTCGTGCAAGGTCTTCCGCTAATAGCTGAGGCAACTTATACGACTATCTCACTTTGTCTGGATCGATGAATAAAGGGGCGTTATTAATAATTAGACTCGAGGCCAGAAGGAGCTCCGAGGGTATTTCAGCAAGGACTCGAGCGGCCTATGAGTCTTTGGCACCTTTGTCGAGCCAGAGCCATTTATCGTCTAAAGAGCTATATATGTCAAAGCATCGCAACACTGTTGAAGAGTCTTGTTAGACAAAGCGCCGAGATGTTGAAGAGAAGACGACATGACAGTGGCAACGAGTGACAACGCCTTAGGACAAAGGTGCGTTGTATAGTTCGACAAATGTAGGACAAAGCAGAGCCGTCAAAAGCCCCTGAAGCTATAGGTCGTGTTGACAGGAGAAGATCATACTGATAATTGGAAAATTTTAGATTATCAATGGAAAACATAAGCAGCATAAATGAAGTATGATTTACATACCAGACAGAAACCATCACTGGATTGTAAGGGGAACTTTTCTCAAGGTCTTTATTTTTATCTCCGGTAGGTATAAAATACACTCCCTATCGTGTATATATACTAACGAGATCCCAATTACTAGAATATGAGATACCTCGCGGAATGGAAAAGTTGCCAGCTTATGCCACCCAATGGGAAGCTCTTATATCAACCTAATTTCCACCCTAAGAACAACTGCATGCAGTATACACATGTGTGACTATATTACAAGAATAAAACCGCTAGTTCCCCATATCCTTACTAACATATACCGTCACTCCTTTTTGTGCATATATATGTCTATCTAAATCAAGCAGCACAAGCATGTCAAACGTGACACGACCACAAGCAAACATTTCACAAATTAGTCCCACACGAGGAAAAAAAAAACATAATATTAATTTACATACTACAACAATAGGGCAGATATATGAATAAAATATGGGTCTATAGAGAATTGGTACCTCTACTTATGTCCACGATTTCTCCCTTTGTACTACATATCATAATAGCGCAATAACAGGGGAATAAGACTTAGAAAACTGCCTATAGCTAGATGTCGAACGAAGCACATATCCTAAGTTGAATCTGCGAGGTCAGTACGCCTGAAGACGACTACTCTACGACGTAAATCTCAAGCTTAATCAGACCTGACTATTGATTAACGGCGAACCTCACTCATAATGATTCTGAGAAACCAGGTTAGGAAGTGAACAGTGTTGTTATTATACATATTGCCTCTGGCGAGGTCATTCGATTAGGTTATGCCTTGACTAACTCGTGTGGGAATTGTTTCGGCTAAACCTGCCTGTAAGCCATGCGTGCTAGCATAACCCAGAGATGCCATGGGCCTATCTAGAATCTCTCACCCAATACTCTCTCACCCTTAGGATTACTTGGTGAGCCGAAATCGTAACGAGACCGAAATTCCATCAGAGCGTAGAATATCAGAGCGTAAAATGTATCGCCGTAATCAACCGTCCTATATCAGGGGACCAGACCTTTCACTTCCAAAAGCAGAGGAGCTGTGTTTCACACCATAATGACCGACCCAGACAAAGTTGACGAGGCACGAGAACATCAAAGGCATAATGATTACAAGTAGCCGCCTATGCCTCGATCGCCTTGCTCTTCTTCTTCTGTTCAACCTTGAGTAGCAAAGCGCGGTTGATGTGGGGCAGAACACCACCAAAAGCAATGGTGGCACGAATCAATGTGTCCAATTCTTCGTCTCCTCGGATGGCGAGCTGGAGGTGGCGAGGGGTGATACGCTTCACCTTGAGATCCTTGGCGGCGTTCTAGATAAGAGTTAGCTTCCAGGTGTAGCAATCAACAATGAAATAGGGCAAAATCCGTGCGGGTGGCAAATTATGGTGAAGAGGGAGCAAACGAAAACAAAAGGATGACTCACGCCTGCGAGCTCGAGAACCTCGGCAGTCAGGTATTCGAGTACGGCGGTGACATAGACGGCAGCCTTGGCACCGACGCGCATCTTGTTCTGGGTATTTTGCTTCAGGAAACGCTTGACACGACCGCAGGGAAACTAAAAACGTCATGTTAGCATACGTACGTTCCAAAAGAACAGTATGTTGGAAATAATGCGTCATCGTCAATATGCACGACGTAGGAACTGTTGCGCATCGGTTGTGAGACCAGGAAATCCCTCTAGTCTATCTATTATATATCGACATAATCACGGGATTTCTTCAAGAGCATAGAAAACACGAATCGGCACAACCATGAGGTGTCGCGAACAATGGTGTCGGCGTGGCAGTCGAGGAGGTTGAGGAGTCGTAGACGGGTGGAGGTGCGCGTCGGTGCGTGAATCGTGGGGTATGTAGCAGAAAGCCGACATCCAGATGACAGGCCCGATAGGCCAAACGGACAAAAGAATCACGATGCATCACGATGGTAGCTTACCTGAAGTCCTGCACGGGCTGAGTGGCTTTGTTGCTTCTTGGGGGCGTCGGCTGAAGAAGTCTTTCCACCGGAGCTCTTGCCGCCAGACGATTTGCCTTTTCCACCAGCCATTGTTTATTATATCGACCGATACGCGCAAAGTAGATATTCGGTGTGTGGTGATATAATGGATCGAGTTTGGATGGAATCAGAGGTTGATTCAAGTGCGTCGATTGTTTTCCGGAGATTGATTCGTTTTGCGCGTTGAGGTTGATGGTGCGAAAAATGTTTTTTTTTGTGTTGTTATGTTTTGATCTCTCAAAAGCTGGGAGAGGCGTTGAGAAAATCAAGAGGCGGCGGACCGCCGTAATTGGGGAAGGCTGCTGTAGTACATACATACACACCTAGGTAAGTCGCTAATGTTCTTCCCATTGCAGCAGCTTGCAGGCAGCTATTGCTCCTGCATACCTACTGCCCCAACTACCCCAGCACTCCTTCAGCACTCGGTCAGTACATACCGCCCGGCCTGATCGAGGTCTGTAGGCAGGCAATTGCTGCCTCCACAGGCACTGAAAGATGGGAAAACCCCGCGGCTAGCGTAAAAGTTTCGCTTTCGCCACTAAACCTTATTTGATCATAAGGGCATGGATGTCGGCATATCGGCAGAACTCCGGCTGCCCAGATGAGCCGCCTGATGAGAGTCTGGAGGGGAGAAGAGCCGATCTAACGAGCTGCTCAAGAGCACCCAAGAGCGATTTGAACGGGCCAAAGACTGGTAAATGAAAAGAAGAAATGCATAGGGACTTGGGTCTCAGCCAGTTTGGCGTACCTAGACCGAGTACAAGACGAGAGCGTTGACTTATCTGACAGTCACTTACCACAAACCCGTAGGTTTAGAGGACGGAGGCATGGATGCGACGGGCGATAGCATCGTACATAGCGCATTCCAAGCAGTCTTAACGCTATCCAAGAGTCCGAGGCTGAATCTGAATAGTATATAGCTTGGCTTGAGGCAAAGCTAAGCAACCAGTGGAAAAGTTGTTGCGAAACGACAGCATAATAAAGCAGACCTTGGATCTTTGTTGTAGTCGCTTGAATGGAGATGGCGGATCGGCTCCATACGCCCACTGGTTAATCTCTGGAATTTCCGAAGCCGATGGGGTGCAACGTGGCTTGCTGCTTATACAACCACTTCCATCAGCCCCTTCCATCAGCCCCTTCCATCAGCCCCTTCCATCAGCCCCTTCCATCAGCCACAGACTGCGTCCTGGACACATTACCTAATATCTAACAGTTGTGGCTGAGTAACGTGGCGACGTTATCAATCCACTCAAGAATCAATTAGCTAGCTTAGATTCTTACTCGATACAACATCTTCGCCCTCTATTGTCAATCTGTTACTGCAGCCCAACACAATCTTTAATTACATGTACTTAAGTACATATTACTTGAATACCGAGGTCTTGATACCTGACGATATACACATTGTTGACATTTACATCATATCGAGAGAAAAGGTTATCCTGAATAAATTTGAATTGGAACAACAGGTTAAGAAGGAGTGACAGGGCCAAAACAATAACGCTGTACAATCCCAAAGCTCCAAAAGCAACGCGATACTAGTCGTGAATGAAAATGAAATTCGTCGAAAAACGGTCGCCATGATTTAGACCGGAACATCTCATGGAGTCCGCCCTCCACAGAAGCGAGGGACATCGCAACACATCGTTGACGACCTCAGAGACGTCCCGCCTAGGCCAGCAACGGACCTTACTCGAGCGCTAAATCATGGTCTGCCCCGAACTCCCAGGTTGCCTTGTCCGACCCGTTCGGGCGCGACGCTCTCTGGTGTGCCACGGTGGCTTCCTCGATCTCTACCACCGGTCGGACAGCGCGTACTATCTTGTTGTCGTAATGCGCAGCCCGCCAGTGTTGGTAGAGCTTCGGTTGCGCGAAAAAGTCACCGGGCTGCTTCTCCATGCTCGCAAGCGCCGCGCGTGAAACCTCGTCGACCGTATTATGGTACCTCATCCGCAAGAAAGCTGGATCAACTGTAGCATCTAGGGTCAGTATGTTTTCTTTCTTGACAATAGGTACGGGGGGGCGGTGGAAGTATAGGATATGTTGGATCCTTAATTCGCTCAAATGGGGAATTTTCTTGCGGTGAAATAAGGTGAAAGGGGCAATAAAGCAAATGGACACACGGAGCCTCGGGTACTCACCAGTTTCGCGAATCTTCTGTTGTGTTTTTTCGGAATAACCTTCAGCGCGGCGAAGCAGCAGATCGTATTGCAGCATAGAGGTTCTCCCAATCCAGGATCCGCCCTGCGTAGCTCGATGGTAGAGGCCTGCCATGGCGGCGATCGCGCCCATGCAGCCGCATCCGTAGGCGGAGATGGGGAACGGGGGGGCGACAGGCTCTGCCGCGGCTTCACCCGGACTCATGAACCTCCCTTGATCCCACGCAATGCCGCTGACGCAGTCGGCGCTCTGCCGCCACCCTGCCCGGTCCTTCCAATGATCCAGGGGCCCGAAGCACGTCGCGCTCACGTACACATACCCCTTTCCTCGCGCCATGGCCAGTTCCCTGAGCTTTTCCGGCCCGTAGCCGAGCCTGTCGATAGCGCCCGGCCGATAGCCGTCGATGACGACGTCGGCCTCTTGGAGCAGTTCCTCGAACTCGGCACGGCCTTCCGTATTTCCCCTGCTAAGGTCCAGATTGGCCGTGTGTTTTCCCATGTTGACGTCGAGCTGGAAGAAAGGGAAGTCGGACAGGTTCGGACTAGTGATCTTTAACACATCCGCTCCGTATTCCGCAAGGATACGGCCGATGATGGGGCCAGCAATGATCCGGCAGAGTTCGAGCACCTTGACCCCTGCAAGGGGCTGGTTGCCATAGCTTTCCTCCCATCTCACAGGGGGCGTGGTTGATTCAAGTTTCTCGACAGTCCAAGGTAAGAGCCTCTTGGATTTCCAGGCCTATATGTCATAACAAGTCAGCCACCCGTTTGTGTTGGTAGCAGAAGTGCAGAAGAATAATGATAGAAAAGTGCCTTGCTTACATAAGGCATCTTCAAGAATTCCTCGTGCTTTAGCACTTTTACTCCCGCGTGGTCGTTGCAGTAGCTCTTCCAGTCTAGTTCATGTGCGGTGAACTTTTTAGTCGCTTCCTCGATGCATGCGACGATGTCCTCGTGCTCGGTCAGGGTTTCGTTCTCCGCGGGAAGGCCTATCATATTCAGTGTCTTTATCGCGTCCAATAAACCGTGAATATGATAATATGTGCCATCCTTGGTCTTAAACATGTTCACAGCCAAGCACCTGTAAGGATCTGACTGCGCCCGCTTGAGATCCGTGTCTAAGGTATAAGTGGTTAACTTCTATACAACTGCTGGCGATGTAGGCCCGCTTTCACCTTTCAGATATTTCTCTGCCTCCGGACTCAGTTTTCCATGACCGTCCACAGTCGTTAGATAGGTCTGAAACAGAAAAGCCGTAGTCTTCTCCAGGTCAATCTTGACCTTGCGCTTACGATCATTCTTCAGAGGGTACCGTTCATCTGCGATGGTGCTAGCCATGCGGCCTTCGATTGCCTTCAGAGCCGCAGTTGTCTCGGTCTCCTTGAATGGAATGGGAAAGTAGGGACGTCTATTGTGGTCCACAAACGTTACAAGGTGCTTATCTTGCATTGCCACCCGGGGTAAAGCATTTTCACCGCCCTTTGCTCGACTCAACCGATGATAAAGAGACGTTAAGATTTTCTCTGCCTCGTCGGCCGGCTTGTAGTCGCTGTACTCGAGATTATGGGACGCCATTTTGTAATCGTATTTGACCGGATCCTAAGATGTGAGAATGCAGCCACATATATAATCGTAAGGCCTTGGTAAATAGAGAATCCGATGCATAGTTTTCA
Organism: Xylariaceae sp. FL0662B; assembly: GCA_022376535.1. NCBI lineage: Eukaryota > Fungi > Ascomycota > Sordariomycetes > Xylariales > Xylariaceae > Xylariaceae sp. FL0662B. Next base: position 70,633 of record JAJJKD010000078.1, read on the forward strand.
GATATTCCGAGCATTTTCAGGGAGATGTAAGCGCGGATATATAGCCATTTCTGCGGTGGCCAACGGAACTTATTAGACACCCGTTACACATGCTAATCTAACCAACAAACCCTACAATCACAATGTAGAAGGCGGTCATACGTCTCACGATGATTCATACCAAAATGTTGGCCTCGAGTTTCTTCGTCATAGGATCTTGGGCTTACTTGACTATCGTACAATCCGCAAGACGACAGTTTGCTCTTTGTCTACCTTTTGTCTACCCTTTGTCTACTCAAGTTGCACAACAAATCGAAAAACACAGGATGATTCCAGACACAAGCAAGCGGCTCGACAAGGCAACCTTACCTGCTATAAGGATAGCTACTTGGTGCGTTAAGATGGGAATGGTTTGTTTCGTTGGTGGCGGCTCATCAGGCTTGCCAGTGTTATTGGCATGTGACTAATCAAGTTATGAATGATACAAGAAACAAAATGTGGTATCAAGGGTACCCCAAGAACCATACGTCAGCAGGAATTCCCAGCTCTGTCGGGCCTCTCTTATATCCATTTGTCGAGGTCATAAAGAATCTCACTGGTTTTCGTGGCTTCTATTAATAATAGAGATTGTCCCCCATCGACTCATCTTATCATGTCTCCCAGAGACATGTTCTACTTCCAAGCTAAAATTCAGCCATAAACCGAGCCAGAACCTCCGCAAACAGTCTATGCTGTCATGACGGGATCAAGGCCCGGATCCAGAGGTGACGGATACCCAGCAAAAGCAGACGTGCGGAAATGTCATCTAGACCGAGGCTAGAGATATCTCAGCTTATCCCGAACGTTTACTTATAAAATGCTATCCATGTATCGGCACCGCTCGATGATTTTGGGGCCAGTTTCGTGATCCAGCGCCTCCAATCTCGCCTACTTCGAGTATACCGCTCCCTTATCGACTAGTTTCTGGACCCCGTGGGCACGACAACGGTTCTCCTTTGAACGCCGATGGTACGCAGATCTGCAGATCGACACACGATTGTTCCTTTTGGTCATTAATAGCCCGTATGTCTCGATGAAAACTATACCCTGCTCTATGGCGGATCCTGCGGGCTAGTCGACGCTTTTGATTAGGTGGCTGGCTGGCTGCGCTGTAGTCTTAGAGGACGGCGTCGTTGAACATAGAAGGCGAGTATGGCCGATTCTCCGTATAAATGGCAGTCCGATTCTTATAATATAGCTCAGCGCCGGCTCTCAGGTATGTTTCTTGGATTCGGTCGTGCTCGTACACGAATAATCCCGTTTGACTAGCCATCTCTATAATTTTGAAACGATCTTTTATTAATCTCTAGCACTGCATCACCTAGTTCCACTCGCAGCTATCCATGATCGAGACGAACATCCGATCCGCGCGGACGAATAATAGTGGATTCTCTTCCTATCTCTAGAGAACTGGTTCCTGTTGGTGACGAGCTAAGAGGCTTCAGAGGAAACAGGCGCCAAACGTAGGAAGACACTCCCGGAAGCTCTGAGTATAGAGTTCAGTTGGGAAAGGTTTGGAGTTCTGGTGTGATCTATTCCACCTTGATACCTACGTTGAAAATTAGATGAAAATTTATATCTTAGTTCTTTCTTTTTCAGCCTCGTCGATGTACTTAGTCTACCTACCTATTCAAACCCCTTTTTGTTTACCTTTAAATGATAAATTATTTGATTATGTTGAAATAGTCCAAGGTCAGCTTGAGAACAAACCACAGAACATAAAACTTGACGAGTTTCGTCTGGTATACTACAGTATTTGTATTGCGAGGACGCTGACGCAGAAGATAAGGACACAGAGAGATTTCTTGATGTTGTGTTGTGCTGTGCTGCTTGTTTTGTTATAGGGGTTAATATAAGTATCAAGTTTCGTATGGTTTCCTAACAAGTGAGACGAAACTTTTTAGTGATCATACTCACACGTATAGTACCTGACACTGTAAACTGTCGAGAAAGAAAAATCACAACCAGAAATCCCAAATCTTGAAATATGTACATGAAAATGCCATTATGTATTATCACTATGTAAAAAGATACGAGAAATTTTCAGGCAACTAAACTAATACATGTCCTGAAGCCTCTTCCCTTATGCATACCCAATGTCCAGCGGTCTACTTATTCCCAAACACTAGCCATGATCTCAATCGTATGATCTAACCTTCGATACTATGATCAGTTACGGTAAAGTGAGAAAAAGACCAGTCTTAATGCAGATAAAATGTTTGCAGAAATTGTTGATGAGTTTGCACAGGTAAGAGAACCGAGGCCGTGGAATCAACCGGACTTCTGACCCACGTGTGGATTTATATACCAGGATAAGAATCTCAAAATGAGTGGCAGAAGGCTGAACTGCAACATAGTTGTATAAGACGCGTTATGAGGTGTATACCCTTATATTAGATAATTTTAAAAATATGTATATATGTATGTGTGTTTGTAAGCGCTCAACGGTCTTCATGTAGCAAGACTTATAAATATCCGGGTCATGGTTTGATTGTCATCAAGCTCTTTAGCATCAAGAAAGATTCCAAAGCGGCTTTAGCCATAATACTACCTAGTACGAATACGAACTCTAGAATAGCCTACTGGCTATGGTTTTGGTAGTCAACTTGTCAGAAAGAAATCGATGTATGTAGGTTAGTGCGGGGAGAACAATCCTAGACTCAGTCAGCATTCTGCAGTTGTCTTTCAACTATACTGAAATTACGTGTATTAGATCTATGTAGCGACTTGTGCAGTCAAGTCCAAGTAGGGATTGTATAATACGGGCCGTCCCCGCCATCCAACCTGAACCAATCGAAATCCACACCGAAAGCCATTTATGAAATCAACCTAGCTACCTAACCTCGATCGTGACTGATCGTTGCATCGTCTCACGCAGATATTGAGCAGGTGAGTGGGGAGCTTTATACAATACGAGGTTTTTCATCATGTCCGGAATAGCTCCTGTGTCCTTGTGTTCATGATGACGCCAGCGGGTAACATTCCTAATCCACGGACAACATAGTATAAAAAGTCCTGAACATTACCCTGAGAAAATTCTTCTGAAACCAGGTCGCTCACCTAAATATTATACGAATTAACAGCATCGTCGTAAGGCACCACAAACCTTTCAATAACACTCTTTCATCAAGAATCACTTTCTTGATAACTATTAAGATGCTTGCGCCCAAGTCACTCGTTGCAACCACCCTGGCCCTCGCCTCCGGCGTACTCTCCGCCAGCAGTCCCTGCCCATTCAACTACCCGGCGACGCTGAACAACACGGAGAGCAGTAGTGGGCTGGTTTTCACCGTCATCTCGAACAACGCGACAATCAACAACCGCGCCGTGCAACTGCGACCCAACCCATTCCTCGAAGGCGGGTTCTTCGGCGGCATCGACGCCTCCTCGCCCGTGCTCCTCTCCAACTTCCGAGAAGGCGGCTTCTACAGCCAGGCGCGCGATGAGTTTAACCGGCTCTACGACCTGGGGCCCACGGGATACCTGAACCAGCGGGACGTGACGGACGGCACCACGCGATACAGCTTCGCTTTCGCTAATGCCACACAGTGGCCCGGTGAGGTCGAGAAGGAGTGGTATCTGAGCGGTGGAAGCTCCACCGGCTCGTACTATCTGTACCATAACGAACCCTTGGACATCGTGCACGGCTTCCTGCTGTGCGATTCGGAAATCGACTTGGACCACGGCCCGTGGTCCCAGCTGTTCTACCAGACGTATTCGCAGATTCCTCACGAATTCCCTAATTGTGAGAGTGTTGGTGTGAGGACCACCGTCGCCGCCACTATCTACAATGGCGCTTGCGATATTGGCGGCTGGGTAGCTGAGTAAGCAGTCGGCACACTGTCAGTACTGCTTTGTGAAGTTGAGGGTTTAGCGCCTGAATGATTGACGTTAATAGGGATATGATAGCGGATGTTACAGTTTGTCAAAGTAATAACATTGATAATGAATCTGGGGAAATGAGGTTATGAATGTAATGTATATTTGCTCAAATTGGAAGCTTTTCCACTATCATTGTTGCTCCTTTATGGCAGCGATTTAAAACCGAAATTCAATACTTATAAACGCTCATGATATGCGAGTATTGTTGAAAGTCTGAGCTCGTAGCAACTCAAGAGGGCAGATGAGAGTTTCTAAACTTAATAGAATATAATTTGTCAACAGCCCCTCCTATTTCACTAGGTAGGTATCTGACCTCCCCCACCTCCCCTTTCCCCTTCTTGTTAAGGTCCTATTAAATCGCCTCACAACATGTGCTTTTTCGCGAGAGTACTGTCACGGGAGAGTGCTGATTAAACACTCCATACACCTTAGTTACCTAGCTAGCACCACCTGCAGCACCCAACACCTGATCCCTCTCATCTCCATCATCAACAACAACTTACTACTAGATCTCTTAGATAGCTCGAATCACAGCTGATCACAACCTGATGAGTGATTAGAGTCATGGACCATTAGTTGTTGTCTCTGCCGTGATAAGTACAAAGGGATGGCATTTCAAGACTTGAATATTATTATATAGTAGCTCACTCGGTTTATTTAATAGCGCAGGTTCTCGAGAATTATCTCAGCTATGTAGGTAGAACGAATCTTAGAGCAACGTCACACAACGCAATAGTGTGACCGATTGAATAATATCCTTTAGCCAGGGGTTTCTATTTGCTAGCCCGATGCTTATAACCAACAAACTTGTTAGCTTTATCCTCGATATCTGTTCCTCGCTTTGTAAGAGTAACCCCTGAATGATGGCAATGATCTCTGTGGTAGCTCTAGGGCAGTAATTCACCCATGGAAACATGTGAATAATTTACATCATTAGCAATCATCAGCATGAATTCAAACCCTCGTTTCGCAAATAGGAACTCTTCTCTCCTTATGGTAGCTCCAACTTTAAGTATGTGTAGGAGTGAAGTACGATTGTCTTCTACGTCGTGCTTACTTTACTACCATGTCCAGCATATGTTTGAGAAGCAAAACTATACCTATGTTATTAAGCTGACATACTCGTTGCGTAAATATAGCAAAATCATGATTTCCTGCATCACAATTCTCAAAACGACTTTATTAGTATGATTCCTCTCATGTATATATGTATGAGTGTCAGTTGGCCTGCAAGGGAAGGCTGAGTCCGAGCTGGACGTCCTGAATAATAATAGTTATAATAGAGTTGGTTTAATAAGCTCCCAACGGCCTCCTATTATAAGTTATGATTTTCAAATCTGGACTTTGTAATTCACATGAAGTCAGCATAAGTATATAATATAATTAGAATTAGAGGGCTCTATAAAGCTGGGCCCCCATCACCAACTGCCTATGAAAGACCTTGTTCCGCCTTACTTTCAATATGTAAAGTATCGCCTTTATCCAAAATGAATGCAAGCTTTAATGGGATAAGTTGAAACAACTAATCGAAGATGGCTTTTCATTTCTTAACATCGGGTCTTTTTGCTATTATCATCTTTTTTCGTTTTCCGATTCCGTGTCGAGTACAGGAGCTATCATGAAGCTCTTCACCATGGGTGACGAGAAACTTGCAAGGGTTATCCAGCACATGAAAGATCAATACCTTCAACGGCTTGGTTAAACCCATGGTCCATCTCGAGGCCTTCGTGCCTGTCTAAAAGAGTCTCCTAACGTGATGGAACCGCATAAGTCACTAGAACAGCTATCCGAAAAGGGGCTATTGGATGCTAAGTACTATTCAGAGAAGGTGTAATATACTTAATAGCGTCGTCTTTGTAAAATGGATTATGTATCCTCTTCTCTTTTTCATTCTAATTATCGTCTTTATCGCTGTCTCTGCAATTTTTTTGAGACGTTCGGCCTTCGTAGTGAGAAAACGCCAGAAGCACAAGACTTCCGGCAATCCTTGTCATTTCGCAGTAACCAAGGTATGCGTCTAGCGACAGTTTCATCAATGGTATATTTCTTAGACGACATTTGCTTGATAAAGGCGATGGAGGAGTCGCGTCTCGCCAGGTATATGCGAAGCCACCACTTCTAGTTTGGCGAGTTTGCTCCTAATAACCTGCGGGGATTAGGCGTACTATGTTAATTGCTAGGAGCCGTTGTGTTAATCTCCTATATATTCCCCAAGCTGTCTCGATGAATGCAACGTTCTTTGCCTTTCGCAATATCAGCCATGCCATCATGAAGCTATGCCATCTCACGTTCTTCCTTGCCTTGAGCTTCTCTAATTTCTGGATCAGCTCGCCGGAAGCCTCGCTGCAATGCCCTCTTTTGCTTGGATTTAGAAGCACCATCTGAGACGAGACGGTCTGCATATTCTTATACTCACGCATATGCCACTGCAGGGTAAAGCTCATTCGTGGTGTACTCACACTCTAGCTAATTAACAAACCACGCAGCTGCTGTGGCAATTGCATATAATCGCGAAAGTCGGGGAATCGCCCCAACGACGCCATCAACAAATGAGTTGGGATGACGGGGTTTAGAGGGTTTGACCAAGTACGACACCGATGACCTTCACATGTAATCCAACCAGATTGGCGCCATTCCAACGCAGCTAATTGACCGAGGACGCAGCCCTCGTCTAGCGTCAGCTTGATGATGCGGAGGCGACAAGAAAACGTCTGAGCGAGGATACCTATTAAGTCGATAAGCGCATCTTGAGGGTGTTAGTATCCACCAAGGATCAACCCAGCCTTCAAATGTATAGTACTCGTACAAAACACAGCCACGCGACCTCCATCGAGGGTATAAGGGGCTCAATTAGCGAGATATATTAGTTGTCTGACCGAATTATCGAAGCCACTCTAGGCAGCGTTCGTAGCCTCAGATACTTCGCGTCTCCCTTGTAGACGATTCAGGATAATAAGAACAAGTTAGGTAGGGCAACGTAGCTATTTCCCGCGGCCAGCATATGATTCTCGCAAAGCTTGACGACGAAGAAGACTGCGAGGGACTCACCATAGCGGTTCCCTAAAGATCACAGGTGTTGAAGAGCTGACCTGATCAGACAGTAAGGAACGACGTCAAGCACGTCTACGCATGAGTAGTGTGTTTGCATCCTAAAAGAATGTTCATGTCAATGGCAATTGTATTACAACTGCAAACATCGATTTCTCGAGCGACAATACCGGACGGGGCATACATGCGTTGACTGAAATCCAATACAAGCTGGCAGGAAGCTTCAGTTTACCCAGAAAGCCCGAAAATATGTATGTCTTTAAATTGGGCCAAGGCCAGAACAACAGCCTCCGAAGCTTTGTCCCTGAAGCGCCTCGTGTTTGTGTCAAGAACCTCGCAAACGCGAGGGAGTGGAGGACGGGCACCTCCCAGGTAGGACGAAAATGGTACGCTGCCGATTGGCCAGCTGTCCCAACGTCATTCGGACGGCGCGCGCACGGCTGAGGTATGTATGTAGATGTGCTGCTGCTGGCTCCCGAGACAGAAAGCTCGGTGTCTCTCCCCCCCCGTTGAGACCAGGAAGCGTCACGACGAGGAAGGGATATCGGATCTAGATCACGAATGGGCGTCCCCCCTTAGCTTCGTCAACGTGTCGCCAGAGCATCGGTAAGGCCGTGTCTATGTAAGCGTGCATGTATGTGTGTATGTATGTATGTACGATCGAAAGCAGCCTCAATAAGCCACGATACAGCCACGACCCATCCCCTTGGCACGCTATGTACTATCCACCACACGAGCAAGTGGGAGCCACGAGTAATGAGACGTTTCGCCGTGAAATTGCGGCTCACGTGGTTTCCGGGTTATTACATCAGGTAGACCGCTAATCATCAATTAATGTGTACATAGAATGGATATCGTGAAATTACATACGTACTTATAGACGACGGAGCTTAACTCACTTGAGCTCTAGAGCAATCGGAAGAGCCGGTTGTCGTATCCCTCAACTGTACATATGTATGTATGTTCTCATTAGCATATCCTAACTATGTATCTTGCTAACCGAGCCGGTAAACCGCGTTTTACCCCGTAGGGTAAAGACTTGATTCCATCCCCTACTGGCAGATTGGGAACAAACGAGAGAGAAGCGGATCGGCTGATTGGCGAATAGGCACCGATATGTACGGACTCCTAGGTATGTATGTATGTATGTATGTTCTTGTCGGTCTCGCGCCCAGTAGCCCGATTGGTCGTTCGAGCAATTAGAGTCAATATTGACATTCATCGTAGACAGGTCTTGGCGGGAGCCTCATGCTACCTCAGTTACCAACGAACGCGTCCCGGGGGGACCCCTAAGACGTCAGCGATGTGATGCTCCAGGCAGTGCGAGGTAACGGTGGTAGCAGAGGGAAATGACGCAGAGCTTCTAGAAGGAAAAGGGGAATCCTACGTAATGAAGGGATCCAGTGATGGAAGTCCGGGGGGAGAGGCCCGGAAGGGAGGGGAGGCACACAAGGCTCAAGGCGATGGATGGATGATGGGTGAGGGAGGAGGCTGGGAGGCGGTTCCCAGAAATTTGATATGCCAAGATTTCGGGCCCATGGTTGCGAATGGCCCTCGTTTTTCTAGAAGCAGCCGCGGAATCGCGTCTGATTTGCTGGCCGATACTTTTGACCCCTACTAGGGGTCCAATCGGTACGGTCAGATCAGCCCGCGATCAGCTTCTCACGGCGGATTCTGCGACCCGGCCAGCCGGGCGGAGGCAGGGCCGCGGGAGTCAATACATACAAAGTGGTGAGGTAATGAGAGAGAGAGAGAGGCTGAGGACCCCGTCGAATCCCGGAGTATGTATAGTATAGTGTATGTATGTGTGTACAGCCACACGTAGTTTGGAGCTATTAGTTGTCTATTGTAATTCGCAAAAGGGGCACAAGATACTATGCAAGATTTGGTGAAGATGGACTTGAAATCGGTGGGCCCGGGATGGAACTGTAGTTATTAGATACCCAATAAAGAATGGAAAGATGTGCTCTTATAAGTAAAAGTATTCAAGTTTCTTTCAATGTAGGTGAGTTAATCAGCATGCAGCCGCGGTGACATTGGCTGCAATGTTGCGCCTCTACCTAATGTAGATGCTGTACCTGTAGATTGGCAGATCTGCAATGCACAACGTCCCGTATGATTTACATGAGATGAGTGCATATAATGAACTAATGTACATAGTATGTGCATTGCAGTAGCAGCGTATAGTTCTGCCAAGCTTACGACTAATACATAAGAGAGTGCAATGAAATAGAGTGAGTTAGTAAGGTAGTTAGTTTAAAGCACTATTGTTTTTTTCTTCTTCTCTTAACGTTCACGCACACACTCTCTTTCTCTCTTAATAAGACACCTCAGACACCAGTGGTGACCTGACACTGGACAGTCTGGGAGAGTCTTCAATATAACTCCCGCGTCCAAAAGGGGCCTAAGACGGTTCGGGGCGCTGGGCTGGTTCACTAGGAGATTTCCAAGGCGACGGGACGGGGGGCTAGCATGGATGGATGACGGATGGATGGCACATGGCATTTGGTTAGGCTGGTTAGGTAGGGCCCAAAGCGGAAAAGTCCACACCCTAAGTGACGAGAGTGGCACACAACCGATTCTCGAGCTCACTCGATTCGATACAGTGTCTTATCCGTTATTTGCCTGATCACCCCCTTTTTCACGGTGGCCCGTATGTGTATATACGTGTATGTATGTACATATGCATGATACAAAGGCAAGAGAGGCTATGCTATGCATGCAAGCATGTCTCGAGCGAGCCCTTCGTTAATACTCTGTGGCCATACAAAGAACTCATAGACGTACATACATGAGAAAGCTCCACAGTCCCCTTCCCACCAACCGGGAGTGAGCTCTTCATGTTAGTGGGCTTGTCATTTCGCTCATGACAAAATGGGTCCATATGGCACGCGTTTACTCAACGCGTACCTTTGGTTTCTCCACGGCAACTAGCCTACTGCCTACCAAGGGCAAAAGCTACTCACACGTACTCACATGCGTGTAAACTGAGGATAGGTAGCTATGTATATCTTGTGGAAGTCAAAAATTACCGTGACCGGTATTTTTTATGATCATGTACGCACACACCAGCGTAGCTGTTGTGGGGAGATAGAGAGATGGGAGATGGGGGTCACTTGGTCACTTGGTCACTTGACCTTGACAAAGAGATGGTGTGATGCGAATGCTCACGAGGGTGTGTTTTTTTTTTTGGTATACCAGCAACTCTGAACACATGCCTTGGGGCCCTTGGGGTAACAACTCGGGAGTAATAAAGATAGCCTCGCTTCCCACTCGCATGCAACTGACCACATGCAAACCAACCCTGCGAACATGTTGAGTTGGTTGAATAATAGGAGTGAGGAGATACTCGAACTGACTTCTCACAGGGCTGAAGTGAGAATACTGATAGGTAAATATATATATATATAACTTTTGGATACATATATAGATTTAGATACGTCTCACGCCTCGGTGAGATTCTCGTGAGATTCTGCTGATTCTTTTCAATAAATAGGCATGCGTTTCTGCTCTTTCTTCACAATCGTGTGTATACATGTTGGTTGTGTTGGGAATGGTATGGTGCTGGGTTTGTCTGTTGCCTCGTGCACCAATGCCCATTTTCAAGGTAGGTAGTTAGGCGGCTTGAAGCTAGCAGGTAGGCGGAATATGCACTGTGTATCTCAGCAAAATCCAGCAAAATCTACCTAGGTAGGGGAAGTAGATAGTGCCCGTCTATGTCGACCAGTAGGGCCTAAGGAGTACCTGAAAAAACAGGGCGTTGGGGAAGGCTATAGCGTTTTTTTTGGTGGACATGGAGGGGGTCCACAGACCACTGAAAAGCGCATTATCACTGCCTCTAGCACCCCTAGCACACAGTGCCATTTCATCTCATTTCTTCCATCACCCATCTCTGCTATCTGCACGGTACACCAGACTATCGTCAATATTTTTTTTTTCTTTACACAAAAACAATTCCTCATCCGTCATCTCCTCCGTACCCTTGCCAGACCCAGAGTTACTTGGGTTTCCACCTCGAGGAATCCCAGCTTGACAAGCCTGACTGTTCACCTTCTCGAACGTTTTTGTTGTTCCCTTTACCAATGCTACATAAATCCACACCCTAATAAATATCATATCCCATCAACGTAACGGGAACATCTTCATAACTCTTGTAAACCCCCAAACTTTCTCTTCGTCTTCGATGGTCATCGTCGTCATTTGAGGCGTTTTTGCCACACCTCTCTTCTCTCCCTCTCCCTCCCTCTTCTTACCGTACGTATACTTTTATACCTTACACCCTCCCGTCATCTTCTCCATACGTACAGCACACATACACACATATACACCTACATAATATATTTGATCCCTTTCCGCTCGGGTCCTGATTGGTGCCCCCCCCCCGTCTTCGCCTTGTATTTCGCATAGCATAGCACCAAATAAAGATCCGCCTGCTTGCTGCTAGCTCCAGGACTCGCGAGTCAAGAAACACCGAATACCAAGCACCAGTCACACCTAAGGTAAGGCGCATTCGTTTATTTGTTGTTATATGTCGCTACTTTGCTTTACTTCACCATTCCTCTCACCTGAGCGAAACTACAAACCTACCAAACTAGGGTGGTGGATAAACCCGTCCGGTCGGTCCCTGTTACTGACTTTTTTCTCCGAGCTTAGGAGGATTTATTATATTTCGCAACAGCTTTTTCGACCTGATAACCTGGATCGTATTCCTGATCTACGCCTAGTCGACCACCTGTCCAATCTCGTTGTCAGCCTTCATTTTGCCGAGACCTCGCAGTGGCTCCAGAGTCGCGAAAGCCCTCTGTCTAGCCATCTCATCCAATCCCTATAATAGAGATCCGTTGCGGTGCATTTCATTGGGCGTTGGGTTTCGCGCATCGCATCCGTGCCATTCACACGATTCCTCGCTCCCAACAGTGCTTAGCAGTGCCCAGCAGTGCCCAGCAGTGCCGCACACGTAAGTCAAAACTCCAGACTTCAACTTAGAGGTTTAGGGGGGGGAATCTGGGTTTATTACGTAGTGGGAAAGTTCTGTCAAGATCCTAACCTAGTACGCTATCCCCAGGCTGCCAAGGTCAGCCTCTCATTCGTGCGGGACGGGGCCAGAGGGTCGAGGAAAAAAATAATTAAAAAAAAGACAAGAAAATCTTATTAGCTCGGGGGTAACCTTTGGCCGCCATTTTTAAGTTCCATCCTTGCAGCCGGTCAAACTTCTCCACCGCATACTTCAAATACGGTGAGGACGGTCCAAACTCTCTTCAAATCAAATCAAAGCAAAGCCGTATATCGTATATAGGCCTCCTCCCGGAGCCTGAGCTTGGCCCTGGCGCCCTCGAGTACGAACTTCATCGTCTGATTCGAGTGGGAGAACCCCATCAACCTGTGCGACTCCTACAATTCTTCATCACCCAGCTAACCCTGCCTGGCTGCCGCCATCGCTGTCCCATCCATCGACCGACCGACCGACCCATCGACCAGCTCCTTAGTAGCTGCTAACACCCCCTCTCACGCACGAGCATAACCGTGCACGGCAACTAAGACGCTCCATTGTTTCTTCAGTTCGAGGTTGTGATTCGAGTCACGGATCAGAGCTCTCTAGCTCTGACACAAATAACCCTTCTGACGTTTCTACTTATCTATATAAACGTAGAGGGGGAGTTGCAGCTTGCTGGTTACCCGCTGCTGCTGCTGCTGCTGCTGCATCAGCCCTCAATACCACCCTAGTAACCATGAACCAACAGCAACCAGACATGTATTACGATTACCCCACGACAGCGAATCGATCTCCAGGCTCGACAAGGCAGGGCTACGCGACCGTTGGCCTGCACTCTGGCTTGGCCAGTAATAGGGCGGGACAGCGGCCAAATGACCCCCTTGGTCAGCATGTAGGTTACGGGCACGAGGTTGATCGACTCGGGGCTTCTGGCTACGAAACGTTATCTAGATTTGATCGACTAGCCCCGAGTGCCATGCAGTCCGGCTACATGTTGGAAAATAACCACACATGGGGTTATAATGGAGGCGTGGCCACTATGAATGGCCCTATGAACGGCAACGGTAGGTTGGCCTCCAGGGCCGTAAACCGGCGAGCCGCCCTGCCTACAGTGAGTTCCCCAGACCGCCACATCCAGGTTTCCCCGGCAGCTGCTGACAGAAATTCTGCATTCCAGACGTGGACAGACCAATCTGCGTTGGGAGCTCACTCGATGTCTCAGATGTACGACCCTTCTATGTCGATGAACGGAAACGAGCATGACCTATCGAGTATGGCTGGTGCTGCTGCGGATTCTCGAGGCATGATGACGACCCCGGGCTCTGCCGACTCCGAACAGCTCATCCCGACTGCTATTGTTATCAAGAACATCCAATTCCAATGCCGAAAGGAGATACTCCAAGGTCTCATGGCGTCGATGAACCTTCCTCAACCCTACGCTTTCAACTATCATTTCGACAAGGGCGTGTTTAGGGGACTCGCCTTCGCCAACTTCTCCACGGCCGAAGACACAGCTATCGTGATACAGAAGATGAATGGGTTGGAAGTCATGGGACGGAAGCTACGGGTCGAATACAAGAAGATGCTGCCACAGGATGAGCGGGATCGGATTGACAGGGAGAAGCGTGAAAAGCGAGGCCAGCTCGAGGAACAGCACCGCGCTCCGCTTTCGATACATCAACAGACGACACTCCAGGCACTTGGTGTTAGCGTGAACAAGCAGCCAGGCAATTCGCCTTTGCGTAAGTTCACGAATTATCGTCTTTCGAGTTGTGGATACATTTTTCGCTAATCTAAAATGCAGGAGATGTCGATCTGAACGATCCGACCACTCTCGAGTTCTACACGCAGCTCACCTTGTTTAAAAGCGACCCCAGTCGAGAGGTTCATATTTTCTCGCCCGACGTAACCCCCGAACAACGCCGACAGATTCACATCCTGGCACATAACATGGGTTTGGAGCACAGATCAGTGGGTGAAGCGGATCGAAGACAGATTCAAATTATGAAGCGGCCACAGAACTCGCCCCCGGTTCACGCGCAGAATCAGCTACCAAATGTTTCGTGGGAAGATCACCGACGTGGGCTTAGCCGCGCTGCCACCTTTGACTTCGCAGAATCCCGAATCGGATCTGGTGCTTACCATGCGTTCGGTAGACAAGGCCCTACATTAGAACTTCCTGGCAGCCCGGACAATGGTATCCCAAATAACCTGAGGGCCGCCAAGAGCTTCGCCGATCTGCGAACGCATAGTCCAAGCCCAGCCCCTTCTGGTTCCAGCTACGCCGGTCTTGGGAACGGTCTCGGAGCCCGCTATGGCGATTTCTCTCAGACGTCTTTAACTACTCCACCAAATTTAACTCCAACCTCGGGTCAGAATGCTGCCTCGAGCACCGAAGCTTTGTTGGCTGGGAACATGACCTCTTTGAGTCTTGGGTTCGATTCCAATGCCTCTCATATGCGCGCCAGGGAGAACCCCGGAGCGATTGGAAGCCAGCGACCCGGCGCAAACGGAACAGCGAACCGCAATGCCCCTGACAGACAGCCGCGCGGTCCAGAATGGGGAGAAGTGACCCAGGGATTCAATGGGCGCAATCGGGGTCACATGCAGCGAGGAAGCGGTTAGTCTCATCTAACAGCCTGCACAGCACATTTTTACTGACTTTCTTCCTACTCAGACTCCTCCGATGCGGGTCGTAACTCTGCTACTACTCGATTCCATTGATTCTCCATTCGTAGGGGATCAGAATGGGGCATGAGTGGCGGCGCTTCCCTAGTTAACTTAACATGGCAAGAATCCGGCTAGTGACTGCGAAGAATAGTCCGTCCAGGTTTTCCGGTCTTCCAACACGTCACTCAGGCTTGGCTCCCACCCCTTAGTACTCGATATCAGCAGAAAGGGGTGATCTCGATGTCTCCTGGCGGCGTCGGCTTCTCTAACACATCTACCCAATCCATGACTTTGCGCCCTGACTCTCCGTCATCACAAGCAACAGTACCACGAGAGACGACTTATGACATAGATTTACTGCCTTCATTGACCTGATGCCATCCTTTTCAGCATGATGCCAGGCGGGTTAATTTTGCGATTCTATCAATTAGCATGCTTCCTGCAACATGCGCGTTCTTCCACGTCCATCCACGTTCGGAGTCGGTGGGCTAATAATATCTTGTAATATGATTCTTTTTCTTTTGCTCTTTTTGCATTTATTTCTTTGGAGTCGATTTAAGTTTCTTCGGCCGTCCTGGATTGGGAAAGAACTACATCACACCACGGAGTTTGCGATGATGAAGGTTGAAGTGTTCCATGGAAAAGGGAACCTATGGTACATGCCGTTTCCATATCACAATACCCCCTTCACGATGATCGATACATGAACCACCTCTGGATACATCATACAACAATATTATGGGCGACCATTTACGGCATCACGACTCGAAACTTCTATACCCTCCGAGGTTCCTCGGGGTATTGACCGCTCCACGTGGAGTTGTCAAGCACGGAGGACCTCTTCACGATGGTTACGCTGTTATGACGCACCTACACATCACTTAGATGTCAATGCGATGCTAGCTGGGTATACTGACCTAGGCAATCCTCTATTAATCACCATCCTCAACATCGAGGAATATCCATTGGATATCCCTAGTGCCGGCCTCAGCATGGTGTCTGAGCAATTCGATATGAAGAATGAAGCAATGAAGATAGCGCGAGTGAATTCCACCACGGCGCAAGAAGAGATTCCTTTTGCTGAGGGATAGTAAAAAGAATGAGGCTGAGACGAAGGATAGGAGACCGGACGAAGTATTTGAGATTTTTTGTATATGACTATTTGCGTCGCGCCGTCTAATTTATTCGACGCTGAAGTTTTCACGCTGGCTGCTGAGCCCACACCCCCCAACCGCTTACCTCCACCGCTCAATGCACCTAACCAATAATTCTCCCTGTTTGATGGATCGCTGCCGTCACCAGCAAGGCGATTTTCATCCGAGATGTGCCATAGACAAAGGAGACGATGGGGTTAGGACGAATGGGGGTTCGGTTTGATGAAACGAGGGGAAGAGAGAGATACACTCGTTATCGGCGCTATGTTGCAATAAGAAAAGCATTTGATCGTTTTCTATATTCCTTGAATACCTATATCGCGAAGTGAAAGTCTACTCGAGCCATGTGCGTAATTGGGATGGCAAATGAATGGCGTGTGATTGATATGTTGCAAGTTAGCTTTGGCATGTAGTTTAAACATATCACTTTCTCAGCCTCCTTGTTCTTGTTTTTTTTTTTCTGTTTAGAAGGGCAGCCTTTGGCGGGAATACACAGGGCCGCTAAAACTTGTCTTTTTTTTTTAATAATATGGTTTAGGACGTGGTTATTCTCAGTAACCCCGTAGTAACAAGTTACCTTGATGTCGGTACGATTGTGTTGAAGGTCAATCACTCATGTATAGGTTGTCATAAGTACTAGGTTTAGTAATTAACTGACCCCAGTAACAACAACTAACTACCCTACCTACCTACCTACCTACCTACCTACCTACCTACCTACCTACCTACCTACCTACCTACCTACCTACCTACCTACCTACCTACCTACCTACCTACCTACCTACCTACCTACCTACCTACCTACCTCGGGACTCATGGTACCTGAACGCCACGGCCTTGTCCGCTGTGGTAGTTAGTTATCTGAGCCAAATACCACTCGTTCAAACGATCCTGAGCTAGGGGTTTGGCAGCTCAGTCAGATGTCCAGACGGTGAGATTGGAATAGGAGAGCCCGGATGTTCTAATAAAAGGGGTAGGTGATGAGAAACTCTGAGGTGAGTGAGTGAGTGAGTGATCTGGATAGTCTTCGATCTCACGCTCCGGCTGTGTGAGCCCATGGTATTGTGGATGAAGGAGCCCTTGCAGGGAGAAGAAGATGAAGGAAGAAGATCGTCATTAAGAGCTGAGCAGCGCCCTCTTAGCGTATGTCATGCTGAAGTTGGTGGAATGGAACATATAGACTAAGCGGCCGCTTAATGCAGAGTGATACGTGGATTTCCTATTACACGCACAAGAAATTGCCAATGAGGAGATATCTACAGTCTCTTGACGCGTTTGACTCCAATCAAGAGCACAGCGTTCGAATAGGTACTTGGCTTCTTTATGTCTGCATCTATATCAAAATTGTCTGGAATATTAATAAGATCGACCGACCATGATGATCATCGATTGGTCTGCCGCCCCCCGATTGGCTATTCAGAACGGATCTGTTTTAACCTATCTATATCTGTACCATACTTCGTTACTCGAGACAGCTTATTAATAGTCCCCACGTTCCATTGCAGGTATTCCACTTTCCGGGGATGTTAGCTACCTAACCTAGCCTGGTGGAGGTTAGAGATCGGCCTGTCGCGATGATCAGATAGATACTTGGCAGTTGGAGAAAGAGGAGATTCGGCAACCCTTCTCGTTTGGATGAACACGGTTCTTCTAAAGCTAGGATGCGATGTATACATTTTTCTTGTTATACTGAGGCGGATTGACAGGCCCTTTCTATTTACGAAACGGACTAGGTAATCTGATGGATGAAGCTCTCGCTTGGATTCATCAACAACTTCGCCAGAAGTGTGAGCCCCTGTTCGAGAAGCACGGAAAAGCCTATGCAAATCTGTTTTATTTGCGCTTCTATCCTCTTGAAGCCTGGGCCTAACAGCTCTTCCTAAGCTATCTAGATACCACTTAGCTTTCTAGTAGAGGGTTCTGGGGATCTGGTCTGTCATGCCTGAATATATCCATGAAGGAAGTCGCTTCGTCGTGACTGTAACTATGATTTTAGAATAGGGCGCAGTCAATTTCTTTTGGGGGGGGGGGGGGGGGAAGCCAGCTGCGGTGTCTTCTGAATCTTCTACTGCGCGCAAATCCATCTAGGTGAAGATTGCCGATTGCCAAGGGATCAGTTGTCACTAGAAGCGAGGTTGATAAAGATTGCTCGCGAAAATGATATGAGAAGCATTACACTTCTTTGCGGCTGAATGTCCATTCAGGTATATTCCACCGTATAGATGGAGGTACGTGTGTGGGTACGAAAAGGGGTACAGAGAGATTGGGCTCACTTCTCAAGAATGAGAAATAACCACACCGACGCTGATGAATTCCAAACTCCTTAAAGGGCGTATCGTCTCCCACGTGTTTCTGCAATATAAAATCAGGCGATACATTCGCGTAGGGCGGATAACAGACTGCCGCCTAGCATGTCCCGAGACTAAGAGGGGATGATGCTTCGTTCCCGATTCGAGTACTTCTTGTCTGCCAGCACCACCCCGTCACCTTCGGTAGCAAATTTTTGACGCAGACGGGGTGTATGTCCGTGTTCATTGTGGAATATGATCCCGTGCACAAGTAGCCCGTTCGTGTGAGCTGTAGAAGGTCTCGATATCTACGTCGAGGCCTGGAATATTAGTTCAATTAGGCAGTGAATATACAATTACAAGTTGTGTAAATTATATATTTGACAAGATAGCTAAAGTCTACACTATAGTTCCTTACGTACAACTTCAACTTCGTATGTAGTTAGCACGAATTGTACCAAGTTCGGAATGGTTCATTTTCTCATAGGACTTACATAGCTAGGCGGCAACTTATGTATATCTATATCGACTTTGCAAGACTTTGAAACCAAAATAAATCTCTCAGCCTCAATGCGGTAGACTGATAGGCGAAGAACTTGATTAGCACCCCCAACGACTCTGTTTTCGTCCAATATTACTCGATCGTTGAAAAGATAAATTCCGGATCAAGACTATCATATGGCAAAACAAGAAGTACCTGTGAATTATCAGCAATTCAGCATCCTTGTTGGTCCTAAAGACGCAACTAAGACGTTGTAGGAGCAGTTTCGCGGAGGGAACATGTAACGTACAGAAGTAATCTCCAGGTCATAGTTGAATCTGCCAGTCGTCATCCCAAGGAAACTATGAAGCTCAATGTCTAACTTCACCCAAGAATTTGAGTAAATTACAGCCCACAAGTTGCAATGTCGAGCTCATTCCATGAAAGACTCGGTGGGGTCCACATGAATTTCCAACTCGACGTTTCTGCCGGCAATGGAAGACTTCCAGGCGTCTACCATGGGCAGTCCGGGAGTAAATCCCCTCATATCCAACACTGCTTTATTAGCACGACATTTAAACGTGACAACGGACCAATCAAGCTGGCCTTCGGCAAGGAGATACTGGCATATGCGCGCATTTCTGAGTTCCGGCATATGGCCCAGGGCCCGTCCAACCGCCACGAGAAGCTTCTGAATGGAGGCCAGAGCCTTAGTCCGACTATTAGCGCGCAGGTAAGGCCGTGCTACCATGTACGAATTGCGGATTCGCAGACGTTTCAGGCGGTCCCAGTACGGGTTTGAGCTCATCGTCGATATCTCCGGCGCGGCATCTCCCATGAAAGGGGCGAAAAACTCGCAGGCGTCGATGCAGTCGTCAAATTCGAAGTTCTCGCATTGCTGGCTGAACCGTCGCATGGCGGTATAGAACGCCGACCAGGTCTGCTTCCGGGGCATGGCGGAGGAGGTCGGCAATGCGGCAGGCCGGCGTAGGGTAAGTGACGTGACGTTTCGAGCGAGCGGCTCGAGGCTCATGGCAAACTCTAGATGTTGTGGCACATGTTAGGCCAGTTCACTTGGTTAAACGAATATCATTATAATTACATCCAACCCGTTACGGCTAATGAAACAAAACGGGCAATTGAGAAACCACTGACTCGTTCTCTCTTCGATGTCTTTGTCGCGTATTGTGTCATGGCTGAGCTCGATATCGAGACATGTCAACGTCAGAAGCCGGGACACGATGGCTAGTATGGAAGTGGGCTTTATATGCCTTCCTGAGCACCGAAAGTGGCTGAACACGTCGATGGCGGGTAGCGAGAGCGACGCAAGATCCAACTCGATATAGGAGCTTCGAGCTCTTTCCGTCAGCACTGAGTGACTATTGCCTACGTCACGCTCCTTCGGAATCGGCAGGTCGCTAGGAGAGTCGACAACGAGTTGCAGCTTTAGACCGAGAGGCGATGCACCCGTCTTCCGCCAACAGGCCATGGCGCGACAGAAGGCCTCAAGAGCCGCACCCACCATTTCGCTGTTCTTTGCCTGCTCCGCCTCCGTTTCCTTCATGTCGTTCAGGAAGAAATCGTACCGACCGAGCGATACATGGAAGCTGATCATCAAGACATTAGACTTCCGCCGCGGGGAAGAAACTATTTGAACGAAGGACTTGAGTCGCCGAGGCGTCAGGTATAGCGTCTGGAACGTGAAACGCTCGAACGCTTCTTGCCATTCTCTCGACACCGTCGCATATTGCGCCAAGCCAGGTCCTGGCGCAGGTCCGCCGCCCATATCAGCCTGCTGACCTACAAGATGGTAGATGTGCTGGCGCACATCAATTGGCAATGAGTTGATCGAAATGGTCGGAGCCATATCCCGCCGGTTGTAGCTAACGGCAGCGGCGCCGGCGTCCTAGGTACGCCGCGAAGTGAAATTACTTCCCGGGACAAAGAAGGAAGAAAACGGGCGGGCTATGAGAAGAGAGAAGACCTGTTGCTACATGCGCATGTTAAGCATTCTCATCTTCCAGCGATGACATTGCTGTTTTGATACTCTGCGCTCCTGACGGGACGGATTTCTTGCGCGTGATCGCGTGCGTCTTAGCTACCGAAGCTTTGCTCCACAGAGGAGCTTGAAGAGGATGAAGTCATCCAATGGAGGTTTCTCATCCTTGAAACTCGTTCATGTCACCATCTCCGGGACACCCGTGCCACACGCGGAGTATCAGGGAAACACAGCCTACCTAGTCGTAATGGGACACTGTCCCAGAGTTCGGTAGTGCGGTTGTCTGCAGATGCTGATTGGTTAAAACTACAGCGTGTCGACACCATTGGTTAGTATTGCGCGCTTTGCCCGCTTCTCGACGCTCATACTAACTAATAACCACTCACTGCTATGCGTGAGAATGCTATTCGAGAGAGAATCCTTACCCCTTATCAAGCTAATGGGTACTAGATCCATTGCAGGCCATCCGTTACTATAATTGGGCTTATACATTCAGCTGGGACGTTTCAAGGGAGCTCTTTAGCTCGTTCTAAATCACGACAGCCGCTATTAAAGTCGTCGTGTGGAGGTGGACCCCCTCCCCCTTTTTCTACCACCACCCATAGCACCATAGGTCATGGGTTTATGGTGGGAATGGTGACAAATTCACGCTAAGAATCGCAGCTAATAAGAGTCACCATTCTTAACACATGCCAACTCAAATAATAATAAAACGGAACTATAAATTTGATCCCCTGAAGTCTGTGAAACTTATAAACACTCCTGTGAAGCACGTCCCAATTAACAGCATTACGATGAAAGAATCCGTATCACTTTAGTCTTCTGTATCTAGTCACATGGGTTTAGCCGCGTTTGCATGTTAATCGCTATCTTTATGCTGCCGGTGGACAGCCAAAAAGCTGGGAGCTCGAAGCTGAAAGAGCTTCAGATCTCAAAAGTGGGCTTCCAATTATATACTGTTATTAGCCTATGATGAAAATAGACTGTTCTGACATTCTTATTTGCAGTTTAGGGTCACCACTTAGACAAGCCCCTATACTTTGAGTTTTGACTGGATGCTCAAAAGGTTATATACATAATTACAACAGGGCAACTCTTCGACAACACCTATAGTTATTACAAAATTGAGGTTTTAAACTTTTCTTGTTCTGAAAAAAATTACCCCTTTCCTTCCCAATGAATTTCAAGTACCTACGGTTCTGTTGATACAGAATTGGGCTTATATACATAGGCAATCAGGCTTCAGGTTAATGGAATAGACTACTGGCGGCGTTAGCTATCTACTAATGTCGTGCTGGTCTTTGACTCGCCATCACCAGCTTCATCAAGTCTGGATATGTACACTACTAACTGCTGTATTGGTGAATTGTCAGACCCGACCTTGTTCTACAAGCATAGAACCTCTCCGCTATCATCATTAGTATTACTAATCTAATCTATTACCACGTGGTAGAGATTGACTCGCAACCCAAAAGAGCGGGGGAGCTCGTGAAATAAACCAGAATGGTGGGGGTTGATAAGAGGTCCAGGGGTTCACCCCGCGAGCTTCAACTTCAAGTGCCAAGCGGAATTCCACGTATTCGCTTGGTACACCAATGAAAAGACCTTCCCCCGCCTAATGGTTTTCAGAATCCCACTTCACTCAAGCCCAAATTCCCCGGAAGAACAGCGAGGCTAGCTCATCACAGGCTACAGCGGTTAACTACGATGCAACACCAGCTTGAGCCTACCGAACTTCGAGAGCCTGAGAACCGTCAAATAGTGATAGGCACTTGGTTCCGAGAGCGAACTGGCGGTGGAGATGGTGAACTGTATAGATAAGACTCGCTGCACCGGAGTAACTCAACATCGACTCGCCATGCCTAGCCGAAAAATATTATAAAGGCCAGCTATCATGCCAACCCAAGATGTCAACCGTGAGTTCTACTTTCATCCTCTTGACTGCGTCTAGAAGGGGGGGCTGCTTTCGTTAAGATGACCTTCCTAGTCTTTGGTTCTCAGTCCTTGCCCTTGCGCTTTTTCGTAGTACTTCTATGGACATGGCATACGCTTGCAATGCCCGAAAGACGGGCTCGTTGGAAGCAGATTCAGACGACACGACATGGTGATGTCGGCTTTGATCTCGGCAACCGGACATACTTAGCGAATCTCCGCCAACCCAAGGTGGTACTGGGCGGCGAATTTTTGGCTGCAGCAAGCCACCATGACTCCGTGCTACCCTTAACCATCATCTTTACTGAGGGTGAGGTCGTGACTGGGAAATATTTGCAAGAAGCTGTCAGCAGCTACCTCTTAGGCGATGACGTGTTTACCGAGGATTTTCTAGATGGTATATATCTTACGAGCAATGGCACAAGCGTATCTATCCTTGATGTGAGTGCGCTGGAGTATTTGAGTAGCATATCACCCAGGCATTTACTTTTAGATGCAAGTTTTCCAAGGATTAACTGTGAGTATGACTTATTGGTGGATGTACGTACTTTGCTACCGAGCTCACACTGATGCCTCTTTGCCTGGCTAGACTCTACAGACCTTGAAGTTACTCACGTAGCGTCCCCGCATAGTCCTAACCTGACGGCGGGCCCGTATGTTGCAACTATCTCAGAGAGCTCGGTGGCTTTCAGCGTAGTCTATCGTCTTTACCGAGACACCTATAGAAACTTCTTATATGGGACGTACGAATCAAATGACGGAGAGGGAACGTTCAATCCGGTCGAGATTTTCTTTCCTAGGTTCTGGGACCCGATGATACCGGTACCTTCTCGCATTTACAGCTGGGGCGACCCGAGGCCATTCGCTGGATTTCGAGTTGCAATCAAGGACTTGTTCGATGTCAAGGGTCTCGTAACTTCTGGTGGTAGTCAGGCGTGGGCACAAATTGTCCAGGTTGCTAATGAGACTGCACCATCTGTTCAGCGGATTGTTGACCTAGGTGGCGTTCTCGTTGGCAAGTACAAACTTGCCCAATTTGCGTCCGGTGCCAAGTATGTACATGTTTAACCCCAGTGTCGAGCTCAAGATGACTCCATATTTTGGGGCTTCTTGCCTGTTTGCTTATCGTCAAGCCCCATAAGCAGACAGTCGTCCATAATATCCCTCCGCCAATGTCGACCGCTAACACTAGATACTATAGTCCTTGGCAATGGCAGGACGAGCACTATCCATTCAACCCCCGAGGTGACGGTTGGCTCACGTGCTCGGCCTCGTCGTCTGGTGGGGGCTGTTCCGTGGCCGCGTACGAGTGGCTCGATTTTGCCATCGGTTCGGACACTGGGTCTTCGATGAGGCGCCCCGCGGCGGTATCTGGAACATACGGGAACAGGCCGAGCCAAGGGCTAATGACACTTTCAAATGTGATGCCGTTGGGCGCGGCAACAGATACGGCAGGTGTCTTCTCCCGCAATGTGCACGACTGGGTGTATTTCGCGAAGCACTGGTACATCCCAGAGCTTTGCCAAGATTCATCAATCACTGGCCTGACGCCTCTCGAGGCGCCAGATTCATACAGGTTTCCAAAGAGAGTCCTCTATCTTACGGTACGTAGTCAATGGTTGTTAAATCACTTTCAGGCCCACTTTACAACTTTACCCCTTTGAAGTGTTTCTAGATATAAAACCTTTGAAATGCGTTTTATCCTTGGAAATTGTTAGATAAAGCAGCATCTGTTAACTTGTGTGCATGGTAAGGATTATCTTCCACTGAAGAATCCTGCAGCTGAGGCGATCCTTCAAACATTTATACAAAACATTACCGCGGTATTCGGCATGACAGTTGAGGATTTAAACTTGACTGCCCTTGTCGAAAACACAAATGATACAGTTCCAAAATATGATGCCTTGGACAATGCCACTGATGTCCTCGATACCATGACTCAGTACCAACAAGTTGCGAAGCCACTTATGACTGCTTGGAGCTCACTCTACGATGGGCGCTTTCCCCCTATCGATCCCGCGCGGCGTTCTGGTTGGAGGAAATACAACGAGTCCTACTACACGGAGGACTTATACAACCAGTCACTAGCCATCAAGCGGGCCGGCGTCGACTGGTTCGAAACCGAGGTCCTATATTCCACTGCAGAGTCCTGCAGCGAGAGCATTATGCTCTGGGACATTGGTACGGGCGGGCTGCCTAGCTATCGCGAGGAGGAACTAAACAACAACCCTGCAACAGCATTCCTTGCAGTCACGCCACCCACGGCAGGTATCAACGGCGCGAGTTTGTGTCCTATCTATGGGTGCGTCGACATGACGATTCCTATCGGACAGGTTTCATACATGAGCAACGTCACTTTTGTGGAAGAGATGGTACCCGTCACGGTCAGTGTCATTGCAAAAAGAGGCTGCGATTTCATGTTGTGGAACATGTTCGAAAATCTCACCAACGAGGGCGTCTTGAAGGCCATCAAGACGGGCCGAACGGCCTTTTGAGGGCCAGAGCGGTGTTGAGCATGTAGACAATTTTAGTTCTTGTGCCGCTCAATGCGAGAGGAGAAGCTACCCTCTAATGCGATTTGGTGATTCAATCTGACAATTCGTGCCATTCCTAAACATATACTTGGTCATCGCGCCGTCTGTCTGCCTGCCGTACGACGTGCATGCGTCCTAAACGCAACCCATTTGCATCCATTTATCTCTCCCTTGCATAGCACGCTGCCTTGTGACTCCTAATGAGACGACAGTCGCCGATGCAGTGTGACGGCACTGCTCGCAGCGGTAACATCAGCCAGCGCGGGTGCAACGGCTCGGCCGAGCAGGCTGAGAAAGGGAATACTTATCACGGTCGCTGCGGAGCGCGGTGCGACTCTGCCTACTTATATGCACATATCTACCCGCCTAAGCTGAAAAACCTGGAAGAGCATCTGGTTTGGGTGGGAAAGGCAATCCTATTCGTCGGCGCGGTCGCGGCGCATGGTGTAAGAGATTTGAAGGATGCGGATGCGGATGCATCCATCTGCAACTACATTTGCATTTTCAGCTCCCGGCGGCAAACCTACATACCGGAAGGAAGACGACGCATGTATTTATATCCCAAAGGGGGCCCCCAAGGGGGAATGTTACTACTCCTTCTCCTTTCTCGGATCTCCGCCACACTCTTCTCCCTAACTCGTAAACTGCAAACTTATTATATCGATCAACCGCTTCGAAGAACGAATAAGATATTCACCACATGTCTAAGAAGAGATGAATAGTCGTTTGGGGTCGTGAACCCTTCTTAACATATTAATTATGAAAAATCCAATACCGGCTGACGCCTGCCCACGAGGTATACACGCTGACGACATAACGCCATATGTGTTAATATGCTGTGCTCGAACACAGTGACCCTGAGCCCTCCCTTTTATCCCCGCTAGAGATACAGAAATTCCAGATCGAAAACCATCTAGCAAGCAAGCGCACTTTCAGCTCCCCCGTTTATCAATCTCCCATATCCCCCGTATGCGTCTCCTCCCTGGCAGCGCCATCATGCATCAACTCAGATGACCGGGAGGGCCTCCTCTGTCGAATACATCATATTATAACAATTCCTGACCGAAGCACCAGCCCAAGATGACCGGTTCCAGTCTCGATCCTTTCACTCCAACTTCAATTCCTCAACCTTCTTTTTTTTTTTCAACGTTTATCTTCTTGATTTCATTTCTTCCTTTTCGTTTGATGACCCTGACACCCGGCCCAATGATAACAATGAGATGGACGCCCCGAGACCGGTAGCAGACGTTTTTCCTTTCTTCTCGTCGATGCTGGTTGGTTTTGGTGGGTTCTTTCATTGCTACTCGTCCCCCTCGTTACAGGATGATATCGTGATTATTCCAAAAAATGCAGATGACTTGATAAAAAAAAAACATTTTTCCAGTTCCTCATGCGTTAATGTCATTCAGACGTCCCAACAAGGAATTTCCCTAGGCAGACAGGGGTGGTGAACGACTGATGTAAGAACCCCTTGAAAGAACAAGAAACGGTCTCTGATCGTGTGATGTGGGAGGGCAAAATCGTGTTCGAGGTATGCGAGATAAACCGGCATCGCGAATAGTTCTCGACGTGCGCAAGCAAAGATGCATCCAAGACGATAGCGGAGGACCGACGGCATATGTGGGTGAGCACGGAGGTGAGTAGGGAAGCTCCTAGGTTGTGTCGAGATGGATGTTGTTGGTCAGTGCAAGCCGAATCCGCCAGGGCGTGGTGGCAGCCCCCACGGGAGTTGGCGATCCGCAGTCGTTCCGAGAGTAGTGCGATGTCGAGTCCGAAATTAGTGTAGGAGAGAATAGCAGAAACCAGTGGTGGTTCCTGTGGTATGACCAAAAGCAAGGCGATTAACACGGCGGACTGGTCCTGTGGGTCCCATGGTGGTATATCCTGACTGACGCCGAAAAAAAAAAAAAAACCGAACCGGGTTCCCGATAAAATTACATGAGCCAGGGGAAACGTCATTATGATCGTGTCATGCGTTACATGTTGTCTATTCGCTGACTGGGCATTTGCATGGTTGGATCGCCGCCATTCTCTGTCTTGACTTCGGTGTTCCACTGGGTGTAGACGGATGGGAGATTGTAAGAGGGAATCTGGCCGATCGTGACAACCTCCATCGGAGCTTGCTGATAATACATCTGGTGTAATAATTGTGAGTTGGAGTCGTGGGCCATATCGGAGTGATAGCCATCTGGGATCGAGACTATTGTCTGTGTTTGGGATCTTGATGATGGCGATATTTCCGCCTGATACTGTTCCTGCGTTTGGCCTATTTGTTGCTGTTGGGGAGTTTGTTGGTACTGCTCCTGAATCTGGTGCAATTGCTGTGGTGGAGCAGCCTGATGAAAGTGCTCCTGGTCCTGGTGCATGTGTTGCTGCGGAGGGGTTCGCCGATACTGCTGCTGGGTCCCATGCAGTTGTGTTTGGCTTGGTTGACTCTGCATCTGTTGAGCTTGAGGCTGGATTTGCTGCGAGAACGGGGCCATGGGCGACGGTTGTTCTACCACGGGAGAAGTGCCATTAAGTGGATATCCCGTCGTGGATGTAACTTGTTGCGAGTAAAAATCTTCTTGCCCGGAAGGACTCTGGCTCGGGCCTGAGGGCGAAAATGCGATGGGGCTACTTTCGATCGAGCCCGGCATACCAGGTGCAGTGGTAAAAGGAATGTCTAAGTTTACCGACTGGTGATGTTGTCTTGGCATCGGGTATTGTGGTATCTGGTTCGTGTTCATCGTCGCGACGCCAGGATTACTCTGGTCGGTGACGTAGAACGGGTGTTGAGGCATGCTGGCGGTCCGGTGGAGCATGTGGACGCTGGGATGTTGCGGTTCTTGAATTACTTGGCCATGATACTCCTGGGCTGTTGCCGTGGAAATGCTATGGCGGTGGGCAAAATACTGCTGTGGTTGTTGCAGCTGATTCATATGGCCGTAATCGGCAAACGGCGTTGCTCGAGTAGGATTACTTTGCAACCCGGGGACGGCATTGCTGTTACTGACCGACATCCAGGGCATGCTTGGATTCCTGGGCGTTGCGGGCGACTCGTCCGACTCGGAGGTGAAGTCGTCCGCCTCCACCCCCCGATGTGACCGTCGTTGGTGCTTCACCATTGTCGTTTTTCGACAGAAGCTATAAGAACAGTTAGCAGCTGGTACGAACGCAAGGTGGTCCCGATCCTACCTTTTATTGCATCCAGTCTGGATACATACATATGGACGCTTGCCGGTATGGATGCGCCGATGTCGAGCTAGACTCGATGACTATCAAGGGTCAGCACGCAACCTACTATTATTGGGCTTCATGGAGGATCGTACATCTGAGAACTTCTTCCGGCATCCCTCAAATTGGCATTGGTGAGGCTTCTCGCCGGTGTGTGTTCGAAGATGCACCGTCAAGGCGCTCCGCTGGATAAAGCTTTTGCCACAAGCTTCATAGGTACAAACGTAAGGTCTTTCGTTTGTATGTATCCGATAATGTCGTTGCAGATCGGACTTGCGATTGAAACTCTATATCGATGTAAGCGACTTAGACGACGAGACGCATGAGCCGCTCTGGATTAGGAGCCCAGTAGACAAGGTATGAATCACATACCTTAGGGCATGACTGCCAATCGCAAGCAAAGGGCCGAGCCTGAGGCTCGTTGTCGACAAGCTCCATCAATTCCATGCTCTGTTGTCCCTGGATATCGAAGTCACGACGACACCTACTATGGAGGTGCAGGTGAAGAGTACTTATATCTAGTACAGTGCGAATCAGATGGTGTAAGGGTAGAGACGCAAGGTGGATCAGACACAAGTATCCCTTAAGACGATGGGACAAGGGTTGCGTGGGTCAGTCGAGGGTAGAAGAAGTGTGGGCGGGTACCCCTGCTCGGAACGGTAGGCAAGCGGAATCTGATTCAATGCGACGTTAACATTGAAATCTATGCGTGTTCTTCAAGGCACACTGGATCTAAGGCGTATCCATAAAACCTAGAAAGAATATGGTATAGTGTGAAGGTTGTGTGTAAAGGAAATGGGATGATGCTCAAGGCTCAAAGGTAGTGAGTGTGCTACAGTTGTCTGGTGTTGCTGGGACGAAGATGAAAGCGGCACACAGTCTGGAGAGAAGCCAGTTATTTATATGTGCCAATACCAAAGAATACGGGGTCAGATGCTTGAACTAGACGAAGTTAAACGAGTGGCTCAGATAGGTACCGGAGCAAGAAATGAGGATTAACAGAGCAAGCCTATACCAGCATAATGATAGTATGAAATAAGAATGCCGCTGTTCATATATCTTAATGATGGTGAAAGCTAACTCACGTTTTAAAATATGGTAAGCGAGACAAGAAACAGTCTAGTTGAATTAGGCTTTACAAAGTAAAGCAAGACTTGTAGTTGTCTAGTGTTGTAAACCAATCGGAGCCGTATGTTCCAAGACTTGAAGGGGAACGTCTGACGGAGACTGGGTTTTCGAGTGATCAAAAACAACTATAATAGGCCTGATTCTGCTATCGTGTTCTTGGAGAGTTCAGAACACTCTCACACTCCTGACGCTCTAGATATAAAGGTTTAGACGGTGAAGAATCGGCGTCAACTTAGCAATATTGGGGCAAAGTCCGTTAGAGGGATTCAGTCCGTAAGTAGGCAGGTCTCACTGGTATTCTCTTTCTTTATCGGTAGTATTGGCATGTGAATCCGCAGAATCTGGCAAATGTCTACCAGCCTACGTAGATGCCCTTGTGATCTCGGTGGTTTCCTTCCTGAACCTTAGTGAGGTTGAGGATTGTCCTATAGCGTAAGCAACCTAAAGCGATGATGGCCCCGTGGCTATTATGACACTAATGTTTTCCAGATTCGACCTTGGCACTGGTGTGATATTAGCGAGTCCTAACACCTTTGATCCCAATTGCCCAACAAGTCTACAATAATAGGCGTAACCTACAGGCGAACTAAGACGGAGGCGAGGGTCTCGTATGAGAAGACCTTGTCAACCTAAAAGGGACCGAAGGGGAAAAGAATATGATACAGTACAACTATCCAAACCACTGTGAAGATAGCGCAACGGCAGACTATCTGTAACACAGGGTGGTAATAAGGTTGCCGAGTGAGGATTATCATATAGACGCGTCACTGAGCAAGAGCTCCGTGGATTGGGGGATATATTATCAGAGGCTATTTTACGCCTAAGATCAGCTACCGTTCTTTTCGGTAATCCAGGGTACTTGGCTAGACGGGACGGAAGCTACGCAATTCTTAGCCACGGTAACCAAAGAATGGTTTGTGGAGTTGTGGGTGAGAGAGACCCAAGTGCTCGAGCACTCACCCTACAGAGACTGATGAGATCGCAAGGGGGAGGCACCACAATAGCGATCCCTTTAAGCTAAAGAGCACCGGTACTAAGGTGACATGCGCGAAAGCTGCGAATGGGACCGACTAGCGTTGATATAAAAAGACGATAGTAAGGGTTGCAAGGTAAATTGTGAGGGTTATCGTAGTGGCACCTCAACGGTTTCGCTCCTCACTGGCGGACCGCGTCGACATCTAGAAAGGTCGGCGTTGATCGCAGTCCGTGAGTACTTTTTAGTATGGGGCCTCTACATATAGGTGCCCGTTTCTATACTGGTATAATAGAGTCGGATAGCCCGAGGGGGAAATGAAATCAGATAGGTAATATTGGACGGTTACTGGTGTCTGCTAGACGATGACATTAAGGTTGTCAAGCGCTGACCTAGGGCAAATCGACTTAGAAAGTTCGTGGAAGGCATTGGTAACCGAGCTAAGGTAGAGAGGGAAATGTAGGATCCTAAACGACGATAGCAGCGCAGCTTTTACCTATCGGTGTTTAACTCCTTAACTGACAAGATACATGAAAATATTTCGCTCCTCCAAGTTTTGCTCGAAAGCTACCTCGACTAACTGACCTAACATCAGCAATTTCCAGGTACCATGCATCTCGAGGCACATGCAGGTATGTTCATACGTAGCCATAGCACATCCATACTAGTATGTACAACAGCTTCTCCAGTAGACCAGGGGTAAGGACATTGAAAGGGCAGAAGGGCCGTCAAGGATCATGGATTATGGAATAGAGCATGGCAAGGTTCTGGGATGTTCTGGGATACAAGATGCATGTCTACATGGGTATGGGGTGCAGGGGCTCGGCAGTACGTATGTTCGTACATTACGTATTTCTTCCCCTGGCACCTGGAGTGGACGTCCACTCCATGGCCCTGGCTTTACTTATACATATATACATACATACTGCAAGTATTCATGGATAGAACCGGGAAGAGATGCAGGTAGGTAACAGTACATCAAGCAAATAATGTTGCTGTCTAGGGCTGTCTACATAGACTGCAAATATCGCGGCGCCAGTAATACCCCATGCTCAACATAATGCTTTTCGCCTCACTAAATTGGAGTCTCCATCAGGCCCCGGACCCCCTGTTTTCTCCCTTTCAGCGTTGTACAGCTACTTTCGGCAAGCTATGTACTGCTAGTAAGTAGATAACAGCCATCCCACATACCACGATACCGACTATGCGTTTTAGTTTCTTTCCACTACCGCGCTTGCATTTTAGATTACTATCGTAGTGACATTCATTACCTCCTCGTCTTGCTGGCGGGTAGTTTATATTAGTTAATGCTGGTCTCCCATCTATTACTACCTTACTTTTGTAGACGTTTAACTACCTCACCCGTCCGCATCCAGACCTTAGGTAAGCACACGATAGGTTAGTTTACTTATACTTTGCGGCCCCGAAGCCGAGTTCTGGTCACCGGTTGAACCAACGGCCGGATAAGCAGAAGTCTAATACATGTGCATCTTATTTCAGGAACCACGGCTTGCGGATGTTACCTAGAACTGTACTAGAGGCTAAGCGCTCACGTTAAACCCTAACACTTCTTCATTGAGCTTCTTTTGACCTGACCTCGACAAGCGCCTGTCGTCATAGGGGTATTGCCCAGACTTGACGCTATACATTCATTCAATATGATTCACATGAGCTTGCAGGTCGTATGTAGTGCACGGAGCACCATACATTCGCATGTTACATCCAGGCTGATTCTGGATAGGTGTAGGTGAATGATTTCACTTCCTGCTTCCATCTCTGAAGTCCCTTTGAATCAGTAGTGTGTTCAATACGTGAGCGGAGCAACTATAGACGAATGCAGGAAAACATTCACATCTTCTTGGATGGTTAAAGGGGGGGGGGAAGGGAGGGGAGAAGAGGAGGGGTAAGGAAAGACCCTGGACGGGCGCCAGCACCACAAGACATGGTTCTGGCATGTATGTAATCGAGTGGCAAGGCAGTGGGAAGAAGGCTTCATATCTCATCCAACTCACGATAGATTATGTAGCGCTGGACGAGGGCTGGAACCGGACGAGCACGCCAGTTGGCGTGTTCTCGATAAGCCGGCGAACAACAGGCTGAGAGAGGGTCACATTCTCAAGACTTTCTTCATGTAATCTACCGTTTTTGTTCAGGTTAATAAGATTGGCCGGCAAGAAAGAGACCTCGTAGGTTATTTATTCCAGACTAATTTCAACTGATGTTGCCCTGTGCAAGTGTTGTTGGCCGATGATTGACTGATTCTGCTGCAGAAAATAGGTATTGTCCTAAAATGGCGAGGACTTCTTCGCAACTGTTAAAGCTTGACACATGAAAGTCGGCCTGGCTCGGCAACAGACACCAGATTGACCAGTCAACCACGCTCATTGTTTTGTTGTTCAATCCTTGGGTATGATCGGGCACGATTAGGTTGCAAAGTAGCAATGGGCGGCCACGCAGGGCCTAGTAGGTAACCTTCAACCGGCTCTCGCCGTAGCCACACGAACCTTCAATCGGCTGACACGATAGCGAAGACCGCGATGGCAACGATACGTAGTATGCAGATGGTGAGGGACAGAGATCTAATGACGAAACCGGGGGAGACAGTGGGAGTGGGTGCCTTTTTGTGGAATTCATTAATACAGACAGACAGTCCAGTGTTTTTCAACGAACTAATCTAAACACAATTTGTCTACATAGCCATGCAAAACATATTGTATCGAGAGTTTTTTTCTTTAATCCTTTCTTTCTTGTTCTTACCTCTCTGCCTGTTGCCAGGACGAGGGATTACTAGACGTCGAAGACGAGGTGATAGAGAACAACCAATAACTACCAACGTATGTAATAGGTAAAAAGGAGTCATGTTCGCTGAAGACCCAAGATCCCTGTGATACACACTAAGTACCGTTGCATTGGACACGCCCCAGAAGGCCGCAGAAGGAGCCGGGAGAGCGTTCCGAAGTCGTGGCATCACCCACCCAAAGCTGCCAAAGGTGACTTCGCTCCAAACAGTTTCAGGGGTCATCTTGACTCTTTCGTCAAGTCCATTTGCTAACTCTCTAGAGGTGACAGGGTACCTCCATTGTTTCAAAGGCCTGGATCACTAAACCTCATCAAGTCCTAGCCCCGCCTCAGGGCTAGGCGAGCTTACATACACGTATGTACATACATAATATACGCATACATACCTACAAAGTTTATGTAGTTGAATACTACCTACTACACAGCAGTTTAAGCTTGTGTCTGCTGCGTACTATGTAGGCCGGGCAGCCCGGGTTATGCCACCAGCTGTTGTCTCCTGCTCGGAGCATTCGCCATAATGGCCTGGCCCAGCTGCCCCTCTAAAATTCAGCACTGAGAGGGTCCCTTTCAGGTGGTCTAATGCCCTCCCAGTCCCCTAAATAGTCGTTATCCTTGGCTAAAAGGCTACTGGGTACGCTGGGTGCAGTAGGATCTCTCCGGAAGCCTTCCCCAGGGCGTGCTAACATTGTCTTGCCGGTCGGTTTTCCTACTAGTACATAGTACGCATCTATTAAGCTTCACGATGTAACACGCTGCACGCAAGCGAGCGAAGGCTAAAATAAAAACCATGATGAACCTACTGATGAACCCACTAAGTCACTGACTGATCAATCTACCGGTGACAACCAGCATATTCTGCGACGACTCTTTCACCTCGACATACATATAATTAGCGTCGGCTAACGTTGTCATCATTGATGTGAAACATACAAGAAGCAGAAACGGGTTGCCATTAGCTGCTGATGATCACGATAGTTGAAACAAAAGCCATCCTCGGAAGAAGACGATTGGCGTCATTTGGGAACCGGTTGAGGTTCCAGTCTTAACAGAGACACATATTACATACGTAAGTATACACGTATGTGTGTATCTATGTATTTAGCACTTTACCTCCGTCAATGATAGCTAAGCTTGCTATATTGTAGCTTGTTAAGCTTGCAGACGCCGATGGTTACTCCGTGAACAGGTACCTCGAAGAAGATGAGTCTCCACTTAGACTCCCTCGGAGATATAATTGACAGCTGCGTAATCTGTAATATGTTGTAATAGAAAAGTCGTGTTCGTGCCCCCCGTCCCCCAGTCCATAAATTGTGATTAAGCCTGAAAAGACATATAGTAAACAACGTTATAAGCGATTAAGAAGATGATTGTCCCGGCTTTGAGCCGAAAGGCTTCACACTACCGAGGCAGTTAATTATTCACACGAGTGATACCTCTTATAGGTGATAGATTGCAGGTGGACTTCGCCGCTGAATAATTTCAACACCCCGCTTACCATTCCTTCAACTCCTTTTTTCATGTCCGCGACGACCGGTACTGAGATATTAAACATTAGACTTTGTTCCTTGTCATAGAAGTATTCTAATTTTCATTAATGGGACTAAATATCGTTCACATGAATAGATGGGGTTGTATGTATGAATGTATGTATTACTTCCTGTAAGGTTTAATAGATATGATTCGAGCCCCCGGGGCTTATACGGGGGTCCATATCAGTTGACTTTGTTTCAACCGTCCGCATCACCTGTCCAGCAATGCACCGTCACGGCGGTTCACATGCTACTGTGTCTAGGTGTGCTAATCAGGTAGTTCATCTACCCAGATCTGTGTTGCAGAGAACCATTGTTCTCCAGATTTAGAAATGCAGGCATGAACCTTGGTCGCATCTGTACATTCTTGAACGTTACTGGGTGCTGGGTGCTGGGTGCAGGCGGAAACCGTTTGAAGACAGCATCACTCACCGTTCCAGTCACTGTGCTGCAGTTGATCACACAATGCCGAGCCAAGCAATGTATCCTTAATTTGTCATAAGAGCCTAGGTTAGGCCAGTTGATATTTCACTGATTCGACTCTACAAACCTAACAATAGGTTAATTATAGTTTTCCATCGCCGCCAGCTCTTTTGACTTTACTTGTACTTCGTACTGCACAGAATCCACCTCTATGCTAGGTATGTACTTCGTAGTTCCACGCCCTCCGATTAACTAGCATATGGCCAAGTGAATCGTCTTTTCCCAACTCGGAATGCAAGCGAGTTAGTACCAAACCTTAGCGAAAAGAGCTAAGGTTCTGTCGAGAACTGTGCGCTCTACGGCGTGCCTCGTGAACATCCTCGTGTCTAAGCAGGGATTTCCTGGCAACATTACGTGGACTTCATACTCGTAATGGATAATGACGTATATTACAAGAAAGGACGCCCTTGCACTAGAGTAAGCTATGGAAGCGTTGGGCCTCACTAGGAGCTTTCGGGTTGATGACTATCTACCTAGAGGTAGGCTAGGCTCACTTGAGCCGACTTTCTCGGATCGTGGAAGGAGAAGCGCCTTCAGCCAAGCATAGCGGCTCCAGACTAGAGAGAATAAGGTTGTTCCATCTCGAAAAGCATAAGTACATACTATAGGGAAAAGTATATAACCATATGTATGTACCAAGTAAACCGGTTGGGAAAGGAGTGCCCACGACGCATCAAACTATTGAAATCTCGGTATGTTGAGCCGATAATGGAGATTCGGCTTCCACGGAAAAATTCCTGCTCGTTGAATTAGTCGTGTTCGCCTGAGGAAGAACATGACCCTTACCTAACTTGACTAGGCGTATCCAGCCCTATAGTACTAGTATCGGACCAGGAGCTGAGCTAGTTATCATTACAGAACACAGGCCATTTCCGAGACAAGAAAGTCCGTAGATCGTGATCTTGACTTGATTGTGTCTTGCCCGCCGCCTGTCTTAGACCGTCATTACCAGACGCGGCAATTAGTGGACAACAGCGGCCTTGAATTAATCAAGAACCAAAGCATACTGAAGAAAGGGGCTGTAATGACGATGACTTGCAATTTTCCTACTGAAAATGCAAGTCAAAAGTATGAAAGTATGATCACAACCGACCCGGAAACGGCATACGATGGAGAAAATTGCCGGTAGGGACGGGACGGCACGCGGGATCGCGTTGAGACACGGGCGAGATGAATTGTAGGTTAGCTGTTGCATGGGATGGCTTGCGCGCTTCGACAACACCACGGCACGGCAGAAGTGATGTGTAGCTAGCGTTATATTATACATAGATCTACCAAGCCGGCGCATTGCCTTCCCCGCATTTTGAATATATCCAGATCCGGGTCATGCACCCTGTGGTCGAACATGCTCCCCAGACCATTCATGTATAATGCTATGCTGGCGCGGGAGAGAATGGTCGTTCATCAGCCCGGTTTGATAGAACACGAAAAAAAACGACA
Organism: Xylariaceae sp. FL0662B; assembly: GCA_022376535.1. Lineage (NCBI taxonomy): Eukaryota > Fungi > Ascomycota > Sordariomycetes > Xylariales > Xylariaceae > Xylariaceae sp. FL0662B. Next base: position 107,200 of record JAJJKD010000078.1, read on the forward strand.
AGATTACTTTCGTCGCCCCCACCATCTCTTGCCCATATGCATTGAGGAGAGCATCTGTCCGCCTGCTTGACTTTTCTACTTGTTACTTCGGGACCCAATGCGAACTGCTGACGACTTTCGGAGAGCGATAAAAGGCTAAGATGCAGACAACCAGCACCGAAATATCCAATGACGTAAATACCGCTTTCTGCCAAGGCTGCTTGCCCCTATCTACCAAGCCAACTTCAAATGGCACAGAGGTGTGATTGGTGATGAACTTTGAATATGTGCTTCCTATCCTACGCCGTCCGAAGAAGAGAAGACGCAATTGCTGAAGATACCTGTTAACCATTCTGCGACTTGTCCTACTGCGTATACGTACACAGTTGGCTACAAACCAGTAACAATCACCATTCTGTAACAGCAGATCAACGTCTGTGCGCAAGACTCCCGGTCACGAAAGAGCAACGGTTTCTCTGTAACGCCCTAGTGTTCAAATAAAACACTTCGATGAGAAACTTGGAAGAGCGCACGTGCCAAGCCATATGCCTATGACGCCGGACTCCCATGTATGTAGATTCCATGGCTGGGAGGAAGCCCGATAACGAGGTCCGGGACGGCCAACTATCCATACGGAGCGGATTGCCGTCCCTTCATAGAACCAGACAATGGAAGCATTTTGGACATACCATACATACATACATACATACAAAGCAAAAAGAGGGCCATGATGCACGTCAGGGAACTGCACGCCGCAGAGATTTCATGCAGGGGTTCGTCCAACCTGTGACATTGTAGGATTCCTTTGAACCTGCAGACAGCCAACTTTGAGTGGCTAGGCTTTGTCGCCCGGATAAAACCGCGCCGTGGGCGACCTAAGATAGGTTCGGGTCTCATTTGGAGTTACATTTGGAGTTGGAGTCGAGTGCTACGAACCCGTTGAATATGGCAAGTCCAAGAAGCCTCGATACCAACCGAGTCGTCCCATTCCCACGATCAGGACTTACATACATACCATTTCATGACATTAGATGCTACAACCCGCAAACCAGGTAGTCTTACCTAGGTAAGTCGACAAATGTGTGATTGATAACAACTTACCTATTCCAAGACATCCATCTAACCCTAGCCAAATACCCTCGGAATCTTCCCACTCCCGACGGCGACCTGCCGATGTCACACGTATTGGACGGGCACATACAGAATCTCTCTTAGGGAGAGCGTCTAGTCCGCCCTAGCGATCGGAAAAGGGCCGCTGCCACTCGGCCATGGCATATTTCAACTCGATCGGGAATCAACCCAGGTCCAGTCTACAGAAGCAGAAGTTCAGCGTGAACCGTACTTCGGGATGCGCGTTAAACGGTTGCGTGCATCTTCATGTCAATAGAAACCCTGGACCCATACGCTTGACGCTTTACGACATTAAGATAACCTCCGCCGACGGAACTTCGGCTTGATCAAGTAAACTGCAGCGAGATCTACTGATGAAAGGAATAGCCTGGCGATACTGCAACCCGATTCTGGCCTGATCCGATGTTTTACAACGGTGGACGGCTTCATCCTTCATGCATCAGGTTCTCAGGATGGGTAGGTACCTACATACGAACTAGCTCTCTTAAGGCTGGTAAGGCTGATGATGTATGTACGTGGTGGCACTTGGAGAGGACAAGAAAAAAATGATACTCATTTACCATCTCCTCTGTCAAGAATAAAGTAGCATCTAGACTTTGACAACTCATTATACAGCATAGATTCATACTGTAACAACGCAGCGTAGTATATATGTATCTCGATTCAATGCGAGTACTTAGTTATGTACCTAATGTGGTGTGGAAGTCTGTGCGACAAGTATGCATATACGTACTTACAGTACATACAGTGTTTTGGTTACCTCTCTGAAAGATACCCAGGTACTTATGCACTTGTGTCCCATCCGAAAGCGATTCCCCGCATTTCTAGTGGCCTAGCCAGATTTAGAGAATGCTCAACCAATCAACTTACACACCAACTAAGGCACTATCCGAGCCGTGTTTCCCCACACTAATCTGATTACGGCGCTTTGACCAGCTAGTGACCTACCAAACCGTTCCATAGATCTCTCTTCCTTGAGCATCCCATCCCCCCCCTTTCAACATACATACATACATCTTCATACTACATACATACTGCGTAGTTCATACATTGCATACCCCTCCAACCTCTCCCCTCAAGCCCCGCAGACCCTACCGTAAGAACTTTTGGTTGTAGGCATATTACCATCAGTCCCTCTTTTGACAAGTGTTTGGTTCAATTACAACCCACTCTCAGAAATACCTACATACATACATCCCACATTGTTTCAGTCTCTCATTCTGTTTCTACCGGGTGGTGTTCAAATTGAGAAAAACTCTTCCAGCCATCCATCCATATCTATTGTATCTGATCGGCGTGTAACCCTCTGTGAAGACGGTGCATACGTAGCGCATACATACTACATACATACACTACAAGTAAACTGGCTTAACCGGACTTGTCATGATTTACTGATCTGACAGGAGATCGGTCTCTTTTCCCCTCAAAAGACCACATGGCGGCGCTATGAAAAATTCTCCTAGGGGCAGAGTTCGAACTGCTAATATGCGGGTCTGTGAATCCTGATCTCCCACTAATGATCAGGTCACCCAAGACGGAGATTTGGCCGCTCAATCTCGAACAGGTGGAGAGTATATGCAAGGCACTCACTTCAAGAGAGCCAACCTTTCCTATTCTCGACAATATTCTCCGCTGACGGCAGAAACCACCCTGTCTAGCGCTGGTCTGGCTCTACAGACCTGCAGCGTGGACGAAAACCCAAGTTCCCCGGGTGGGCTCTCTCATCATTGTCGCGATTCCACAACCTTATGCGGCCTGCGGCTATGGCATATTGTGCAGCGCAGGTCTGCCGCGGAGACTTTGAAGAACGGGGAGATCGTTAGACCAATGAGAGTGAGCTCAGCCTCTAGTCTCTTGCCCGGGCTAGAGCCGCGAGCGTCAAAGTTCCAAGATGGACACTCGCACTGCCAAACGGGGAAATATGTTTTAGTTTCCTTACCTACACATACATACATGTAGAATGCAGGCTCTGCCTCTGCATGCATGTCTAGCAGTTCTCGTGAGACTACATTCAACGGTAACATTTATAATACTTGCCGGCAGGTATGTCATACGATCTTCCATAGCCGCGCTATTGTAACGACGACCCTGACATAATTTCACGACAAGACGAAGAGGTCAGTTGATACAGAACTTCCTTGCGTATGTAAAAAAGTTCTTCTTTCCAGCCTGCTCGTCCCCTCCCCCGTCGGCCGGAGGGGTAGCACAACTGCCCATTACCTGTTGCCACCCACTTCCCGTTACGACCCGGCGATATGTTTGTATGTACGTACAGGTAACGATCGACGAGCATGGACCAACTTACGCTGCCGCCCCTGGGGATTTCCTGTCGATCCCTCGGGCACAGACCTCGGGTCACAGAAACATAGCTGAGTGACTATTACGCAGTATGTCGTTTGCAAACATGTATTGTGCAGAAAACAACTTTTACATGACGTACGAAACTTCTACGATGGAAGCGCAAACGTATGACCATCGAAAGAGACGAGCATCGTCGAGGATACAGTCAGGGATGCTAGCACTTTAGACTGGAGAAGACAGGCTGAAACAGCCTTCAACTCCGGACTCGCAGCAGAACATTCTCGATGTCTTCAATTGTTTCCTAGAGTCACAGACTAACACGCGTATGATGCTACCAAACGTGGCTGGGTATCCCCACACAATCACATATGATACACCCGAGCCACAAAAAGGCTAACTCCTTCATAGTGTTCGTCTTCCTGCTGTAAGATGGAAACCGGCTATTGGTCTACTACACGAGACTCCTACCAAATTCTATTGTTAGACGAGACCCGGAATAGACGAGCTGCGGGAAGCTAGATGAACAAGATTCGCGAGGGAGCTTTGGCCGCAAGCAGCTGCTGAAAAATGTTGAGCCATTCCAGGCTTTCCAGCCTACCAGTCTACTATAGTAAAGCCCCCTGCCGAACCTGGGCGTTTCATTGTCGGATTTGGAGTTGCTCGAGTGCCCCAGACTCTTGAACGTTAAGTAGGCAGCGTGATCTTGAAAATCTGACGCAATAAGGTTCTTAGCGAGTACGTGTGTTCAACGGCAATCGTAGGCCACGAGAAACGTGTCGCCTTATGCTTACCTACCTCCTCGCTCAGGCTTACCGCGACGGGCTGACGCTCGCCTCGACTTAAACCCTACTTTACACTAACAATAATACGGCCCCGATCTATCATGAAGTGTAACAGCATCGTCAGACGACGATCTATCAAGCTTTGCTCTCAGAACGTGCTCCTGACTCCTCACATCTACCTTTCCGGATCCATTCCGCGCTTATCTCCCGCGACTCAACGAAAAATTGGCCGTCACCGATCATATTCATATGATTACACGCGTTATCAAACGCTGAAAGGCCACGCAACATTCCTCCCTTTAGAGGCGTTCCATTAGCCAAGGTTGTTACACTACTTCGCTGGGCTAATATAAGCTCTTGTTACACTGCGGTCCCACAAGCCACATGGATGTTCGTCTCCCACGTAACTCGTCTTGGCGGTACGAAGTCGGACGATTTCAGCAATACGTATCTCTCCATAACATCCGGTCTTCCATCTCAATCGAACTCCAACCCCGAGTATTCCGGGGAAAAGTCAAAAGCGCGAGCATTTCGTATTTCTTCGCTCGTCCTATGAGTTTCCCTACGCGATCGATCCAGTTTATAACACATAAGTACAGCGTAAGAAATGTCGGCCAATTAACGTCCCAACAATCTTCGCGGGATTTCAGCCGCAGATTAACTCCTCGCCAGGGGTCTCAGAGCGATATGAACTAAGCGAGTACACGAGAGATTGGAATAAACGATAGATCTACGCACAGTACGTGGCGGCCACGATACTCCAAGGATTCGGAGCACGTTCATCTTCGCTTACTTAGAATAGGACGTTTGATTGTGGCGCTAACCCGCAGTAAATTTACTCACAGACTTTAGACTCGCGGCTTTGAACCAGCCACCAGTTTAGTAAGTTGATAAGTGATAAGTGCATAGTTGTAGCGCTGCCGTTATCCCTGGTTTCCCCCACGTGCCTTGCTACCCGTCATATGGATCATAAGCAATTCCTCTATGTGCAAATTACCCTATATGTACATAGGCTTACGCAGTAGATACTAACTTATTGCTCAAATTTCGGTATTCACTCCTTAGGATATTCATATGCATTTCCTGTATTAGCGAGGGGGAAATGAAAACGCAGAATCCTCAACGAGCTGATTCTACATACTATTCATAGTCAAAGGGCCGTTGTACATGACACGCTGGTTGGTCTGGCACATCAACCATGGTCTGTTGTTGACTGGCTACGGGACCATGTGGTATGGTAAGATTGTCTCATCAGAAAACTTACCGTACAATACATTAGATACTTGTTAAACCATTTAACAATCTTATCATCTCCGGAGAACCCCAGAATTGCCACGTGGCCACGTGATTGTTATAGCCCAACCAAGTAAGGTTATCTAATTAATGTTTTCTGGGGATTCTGTGATGAACTGTGTTTCTAGCCTTCAACAAAAATGTCTAGCGTCTACGCAGGGATTGTGTGTATAGTATGTGGAACTAAGCCGGATTCTTCTTCGACACTAGGAGAAATATTATTACTCGTTAGTGTATTTTACAAAGGGCGTTTCTCAACTTTGAACTTTGAACAAACCGCCATCCATGTCAAGCTTCCGGCCGGGTCCAACCTTCAGTATTAGGTCCTCAAATGTTGCCATATTGTTCAGTCTCTCGCGCCCCATCGTCGCTAAGCTTCCGCGATATTAGCAATGCCTTATGAGGACAAAGTTCCGATTGCGAGTGGGCACAGTGTTATTGGTGAGAACGACGACCAAGGATGAAACACAAAGACATTCAAAACTTGGTCTTCCTTCAAACCCGTATTTCGAACTCTACACGGATTCCAACTCGCACGTCGATTGCAAAAGGGAGAGTCGGCTAATACCAAAATAGCCTCAAGCACCTACCTACACGTAACCTAGTAGAGCCCGCTAGCAGGGGTGCTATGGATCTGCCGCCGGGGTCCCTGAGTTTAATATCCCCTCCGCCATGTAACCTAGGTCATGATCATGCCAGTGCTACGGCGTACTCGCCTTACTGCGTACACAGGTATGGATGGACCCTGAAAACCTCCCGGAACAACTAAACGTCACGATGCTTTAGTTCCAAGGCAGCATAGTATCGCTGCCGCAGAAAACCCTCACCGGATCCTCGAGATTCCGAAAAGTCGGCAGAGTATCTCTCGCCAGCATGTTTTCAGATTAATACCCCCCAGTCGTCGACAGCAACCAAGGTCCAGCAGCCTCCTATGTAGATTTCGCCCTGCAATATTTGTACAAATATTCCAACCTGCACCCCGCACCTATCCAAGTAGGATCATCATTCTCTTGGAACGTTTTCGACAATATGTCCGACAGCCTCGCCCGGCAGAGACCGAGAAGTACTACATACAAGCATCTGTGGTGGGCTGGATTACGCACACTGCAATCTCGTCCGCCACGCAGGTGTTCACCCGTCTATGTAGTAAAAAAACACGGGAATATTATACTAACTTAGGCTACTCTCTCTCTCTCTCTCTCCCCCTCTCCACCCGTCAGTGGAGTGTTCATAGACGTTATACTATGTATACTGCGTAGCGAGTCATGTGTCGGGGGCACATAATAATAGCTCGGCAATGCAATGGGGATCCTTGGCATTCTCGTTACCCGCCAATCATCCAGTCAGGCGCACTTTCTACCTATTAGACAATGCATCACGTTGCCTCATCCACATAGTATAGTGACTATACTATAGTCTTGACTAGGTGTGTAGGTGAGACAAAATACGCGCCGCTTTGGGTAAGCAGGTGTGCGAGTGCTATAGCATGCGCATGCATACATACGTACATACATACGTACGTACGTACATATGCTTTGCCGTCACCGGGTGTAACCTTAGAGAGGGTATATGCCGGCCAGGACATGGTGAAGCCTGGCTATAGTAGAAACGTTGTGTGTGGATCGATCAGACTTCCATAACTACCTATGCCACGGTCTCCGGCTAACCGGAATTCTAGGATTGGATAGCCTGATAATTAACCCCCAAGGCAATTGAAACGAAAAACACCTCCTGGTGGGTTGAAACAAGTGAAAAACTTGGCTGATTTCGAACTCTGACGTCAACAGGTCTTGTTCGTCTCTTATTTCTACTAAATCTACAATATTTATTCTTCACTCTACGTATAGTGAGTGGCATTACTCACCGAGTGCCGGATCTCGCCTCGCGCGGCGGTGTGACTACGCAGTATGCGCTTTGCAGCATAATAGATACTCTAGCCTAATAATACATAAGCAGCTATAAGTAACGGCCATTAAGATGCAGTAATATCGCTATCTTTCGGTATGGGGTTTTCAGACCGCTGTCGCGGGTGGTCTAGACTACAAGATCTTCGCCGGGACATTCCACGTTCCCACGCCTCGCTCCAACTATCCACATGGAATGCTTCATCGGCCGTTCCCCGTGATCCTTGACTATGGGGTTTAAGTTAGTCCGTACATAGGTATCGTCTCCAGCAGACGGGCTACCGATAGCTATGTATGTACGTACGGGCGCTATCACCGAAGCTGGTGCCAACTGTAGTCCTGTGTGTGCTCTTCCCCATCGCGAAATCGTTACCTGAACCAGCTCTTTCGCGGTTCTGCTTTGCCGGGTCCGTAGCCCGCCTGCGAGAACCACCTACGCTCGGTCGGTGGAGTCTGCCTGTGTGTCTCAACAAAGGCCGAAGTCCAAATACTTACCTACGCAGTATGCATGTAATTACATACTCCAGCTGCGGAGATAGCTGTGTGTGGGTTCTCGTATCAGCCATCTGGCTGATAAGCACTTCATAAATTGTAATACCATGTCCGGCTACGTAGGTATGGCATGGTATGATACTGCGTATCAAAGGGTATGTATGCACAAAAATCCGGCAATGATTCCCAACATGCGGCTGCTCTCTGCCCGGTTCTGGGACCAAGCAAGCATGCGAGGACGGTTCTCTGCATAAAGAATCAATCACGGGAACACACTAAACCCATGGGGCGGTGGGTGGTGGACGCCAACCGACCACCGTCCGACGTCCACAATGCCCGTTCATACATACGGAGTTACGATCTCCGATTAGCGTACTGTGTCTGCTCCGTGATACCATCTTATCAGAGAAATCTGATGTCTTGCAGGTTGAATGTAATATGTGTGTAAATATGGACATCTAGCTATAATTACATCGATATTCTTGCCGCTCTCGGTTATCGTCAGGGCCGCTCTTTAACCTAAGCGCACAAAGAAAAGAATTGATAAGACAAAAAGAACGGAACCTGGCAGATAACTAAGTATAAGTAGCTGGGGATCCATTATTCCTGTCAGCTAGGAGCCTTATCAAATCCCGATGCAAAGGGGCTGTTGACAAATCAGGGGGATCGAAACAAGCTGAGAAGTTTAAAGAGAGATATACAGGGAGAGCCCAGTGACGTCTAGGTATATAGATGGGTTAATTAACAACATAACTAGGCGGTTCCAGAGGAGGTGGGACACTTCTCTTCCCACGGTGAGGCCGGGGAGCGGTTCCGTGGCCGCCTCCTTTGCTGCAGCTTGCCCAAGTTGGACTTTTCCAATGAGAGCGATCATCGTCAGGAGCCCTCTCTTTGTCTCTCTCTGCGCAGCTCGGGGTTTGTATCTCCGCAGCTCGGGGTTTGTAATCACCTCAACGTGCCCAGGACTCCGTATTGCGTATTAGCTAGTGTGTTAAGGAGACTCCTTGCAATAAAATGGCCGCCGGTCCACAATCCGGCCTCGCCAAAACCATGCCAATGCAGCGCCGGTTTTCTGTCTGTTATATGTATTATCAGATTATGAATAATATGAACCCACGCAAAAACAGGCATTCGATGCTGCGATCATCTGCACGCTCCAGATTAGTCAATGACACTTGCATCCTCGCCCACGAGTCGGAACTTTTTACGAGATGAGACGAAATGCAGGATGTGGCTTTCCCTGCTTCTTAATACTTACTTACTAGCAGAATAGCACAGAGACACTATTATTGTTATTATTCCTCCTCACCGCGCATCACGTCTAGACCTCTCGTCGCCGCGCTGCAGAGCCCTATACACGCCGTGTTATTGCGCCGATTATTACTTGTTCACCCTCAGCTTCCCGCCAAGCATCGGAGAAACGCAATCTTGTGGTGCTTCCCGCACGCTGCAACAACCAAATAGAGTACGAAGAGCCGTCGCAAGTCATTATTGCAGGAGTTCGCAGCTGTTGGGGCGATCGCTCCACGTATATAAATCTGTCTTAAGCTGATAACTACCGGCGCAGGGTTCAAAGGGTCCAAAGGGCAAAGAGTGGGCTGGCTAACTGGTTGGCCAACTGGCTGGCTGGGTGCTGTCGCACTCACTCCATCGACAGCTATTCGCAGAGGTAGTGTTGCGATTAGTAGCCGCGAAACGATACACAAGATGTGATGTCGTGTTTGTGGTTTACTGCCCCCCCCCCCCCCCCCCCAACCCCTTTTCTCTCTTCCTATTGTCATGTATGTAACAACTTCATTCGACCCGATGTCGGACTTAGGCATCTATCTCATTTTCCAACTCTCTCTGTGGCGGCAACTAGCCAGAAGAAAATCACATGGGTGCGGAGGAGACGTTGGAGTGCATATGCAGGTCCGAATCCAGGGGAATATGATGAATCGCCTCACTTTTTCCAAGGGCTTCCCCACTCCAACGCGCCTTTGGGACGCCCGAAAATCAGATGCAAGATGTGACGAAAGGCTTACCGTTGCAGCGCGCCATCAGAAGAGCTTAGTCAGGTAACAGTGACGAGAGCTCTGCGACAGCTTGGAGCCCAGGAATCCGTACGAAGCCGACCGGTCTCCAAACATTGTGTGTGCCATTTCGTAAAAAGGGTGACGACACAGAGCAGCTTGCAGAGAGCAGCAGCAGCACTGTCGTGTTCCTCTGCGCCGGCTTACTACCTTGCGTGCTGCAGGTGTAGGTTTCCAATCCCACAAGATCGGCCCTCCAAGTCGTCTGAAGTTCTGTATTCGTCGCAACCCGGCCACGCGTTTTTCCCTCTTCGGGCTTCTGAAGGTTCCCGAAGAAGTTGTCTATATACATCTGTCTTCGGTGGCGCCATTCCAACTCAAGACATATTATATACACACGCGTAAAAGTTCCATGCATATATCACACCGCTCTTCTTTCCTTATGTTGGGAGTTCCGAATGTCGCCATGTTGGTAGCGTAGAAAAACAAATATATATCAACGTCTTATTACTTGCGGACAGAGCCTCCGGATTGTGCCGAATTTGAACCTTATGAAACACAAAATGCGGCCTCCTGCATCAGAAAGTCGATACCGGTCGTCGATTTGGGCTATTTGTACTCGGAAGGTGAACTATTGAACTTCCACAGATCTTATCGGTGTGATCGTGATGCCTGACTACTTCTGCTAGCAGCCGTCGGGATACCACACCCATTACAATAAATCTCCCTCTGTACGCACGTGTGTGTGTATGTATGTATGTGTATATATGCGTGTATGTATATCGGACTAAGTAAGTTTCATCAGGATCTAGATCTCGTACTTCCGAGATAGTCTGTGTTTGAGATGTTATTGTATTCTTCGTCCTAATTGTCTGTTGTCGCACCGCTAAGTCTGCAGCTGCGTCACAGTACAGATATCAGACCATTGCTGGTACAGTTTGACTTTGCCGCGTACGTGAAGACACGAAGCATTCATTTTGACTGACGAAAATGATCAATACGTGAAGATTGACTCGTAAAGGCGCGTTCCGCAGCTCAATCTATAGCCGTTCACCTCTGGTGGCCTTCGACACTAACTTCCCCGGTCCAGCAGACTGCAAAGCCCCGACGGTCGAGCGGCAGTTCTAGTTTAGAATCTTGAAGGGAGACTCATCGATCATGCAAAGGCTGAGACCCTGATAGAACCAGACAGTAGTGGACAGCCACTATGGGACCTATCAGTACCTTTAGCAATGGTTCACGGCAGTTCGATATCTATTCCGGTGACGCCTCGAACCGAGTCGCAGTTATTCGGTTAGACATCTGATCTTTTTCTGGACTGGCTGAACATGATAGAAGCTACAGAAGCTAGGTTTCGCGCTGAGTTTTCAGGCGCAAGTGAACAGCAGATTTAGGATGCCGAGATGAAATACCAATCAGTTGTCGCACTGGCCAGATGGCGTGCTATGTTAGTCGGCGCCTAATACCGTTCGTGATTCAACGTTGAATGGGCGACCGGTCGCCCCATTAGTTAGGTCATTAGAGCCTCTGATATTATGAACCTCCCGGGTGATGATATCGACAAGACCTTCTGTTGGTGTCTAGAGTGTGCTCATAGAAGCTCGCTGAGATCTCGAGGATGGCTAGTCTAGTTCCTTCAGTCACAGAAAATTATGGTAACATTTCATCGTGACTCCTACCTCGCTCGTCATGCTATAACTACGGTGCCTTGCCACGAAGTATTATGTGAACTTGCTTAAGCTATCGTCCGAGGCGGCTTGAGAACTCGATATTGCAGAGCCGTACTCGATAACATATGCTGCATAATTAGTAGGTAGAACAGCGCAGACGACGGTACTGTTTCTTCTTCAACTCCCCCCCCCCCCCCCCCTTCCGTTTGCTAATTCACCTCGTAATGCGTTTGTTATCTCTTTTAGCCTATGGAAGTTCTGCGTCGCGTCGTCTTATGAAGTTCCAACCCGATCGAGAAGATAAGCCGGTCTCATTTTATCACTAGATATTTTATCATGTCGAAACTCGACGCCAATAATAGATTTAATTTTCAACATGGACGAAATACTTAGTCTAATTCTACTCCGTCCTTCATATCAGATATATAGAACCCCATTCCTGACCATGAGCGAAAGGAGAGAGCACTAGCTTATGGCTGTACATTGAATAACATCACTACATCCATTACGGACATCGATGAATCCACTGAAACGAGGACAGCCCCCTTTACGCATTCGAACAATGTTCTGTCTTCAAGTCATTCGTGCAGATGGCGTGCGACGGAACAGCTCATTACGATATACCAGCCGTGAAACATCTGAAACCGCCACATTTTGATACCAACAAGTATAAAGCCCGATATGGCACGAGAAGTGTGTAGCAAGACGGAAATGAGACAGACGTTGAATTACCCACCTATCTTGAGTCTATCTATAGTTACATACCATAGCAACTCTGCGAGTTTCGATGCCAATTCCGGAACAACACCGACATTGATCTGTACATCGTGATGAGACGGGTTATTCTACTGTAGATCTGCTTAAGTGGAACGCAACGGCCAGCCATATAGTGGTCAGCCTCGACTTAGGTGTAAGCTAGGGAGACCCTTAGCTTGCTTGTCAAAGCATTGTGTAAGTCCCGACAGTCTGGTCTGGGGCGTACGAACCCGGCTCTGGGGCTGTTTGTCGCCAGTGAGGCGGACAACCTGAACAACAACGCGTGTGTGTGGTCAGATAAAGATAGCTAGTCCTCATGCACTCCGCGATTCCATAAATAACCACCTGTGTACCCGGCCTCATGGATGCGACACCTGCCGTGGTCCTCAAATCCCCACCGGCCATACGTCTGGGGAAATTTAGTGGCCAGTGGAATATTCGATCGCAAGCCGTTGAGGCAGGTGTATATCGTTTTGTGGCTGGAATAATTCTCGTATCTGCGGCCGCAGCGACGTAAGGGAGTTGAGTTGAACGCCCTACACGTGCGCCGTTCGCCTCGAAATCTAGGACTAGGAATGGGCCGCATGCAAGAGGGCTATTCGGGGACCTATCTTGCCTTTTCTATCTTCAATTCCCGCAATGAGAATCTGCGTCTACCCCTTGCGGGCCGATAGAGCCTAATTATACGTCCCAGATAGCATGGCATGGCTAGTCCAGGTACAGGGCTTCACCGTGTTGGCAGATGGGGATTTTTTAAGTGCCGAAATACATACACTTGAGTACGGAGTATGCTAATTCGATCGGTTCCTGCACGTGTGGCCGCAAGGCTAAGCTATAGCTTCTTGTGTAAGTGGACATGACCACATTGGATGAGTACATTGTTAGTTGAGCGAGGCGATGACCTGTGATGAAGGTTGGCGATGCCAGCAACAGCCTGGATGGAGCGGTAGGGTACGGCTTTTCTAGTTGTATGGGCAACATTCTCTTTGGCGTCGCTTGTGAAAATACATAGAGTGTTCAAAAATGTCTCCTGATCTAGGGACTTGCGTGTAATGAGGATTATCTACCATCTTGTGATCACATTAGCGTTGTGAGTGCCCATCATAGCAACGCCATCAAATTCACCTAGAGGTGCTCGTACGCTTGGTACGTTGAGTAGCTTTTCATTCTTGTTTAGTAGGGAATTACCTCCCACATTATTCTCGTTCCTGACGATAACCATAGCACGTCGAACAACTTGGTCACTGAAGACCACTGCCCTGTCATGTATTTACCAATACATGCCTAAGTTCACTCATATGATTCCACGACGTAGTTGGTCATACATGTTACTCTCTAATATCTGTCCACCACATGTCTTGTTCCTCTACGGATTTACTTAGTGTATATCCCCTAAGAAACAATAAATTCAGAAGCGACGAGTCCAGTAGACCTTTGGAACATCCAAGGCAGTAGCTCTTTGAACAATTCTCGCAATATCTGCCGTGGAATTCGCTCTAGTGCTTGAAGACGCAGATCGACTCCACCGGTATGTCCGTCATTCCCTTCCGCCCATAGCGAGACGAGATCTCGGTTGGTCGCATCATCGCCTTCTTAAATAGAAAATGTGGATTACGGAATCCTCCCTCAATGGTATTGCAATGTACCGCCATAAGCCCCCTAGGATGGCAGCTAGAAGTCCTCTTCCGGCGTGTGACCTATGATGCCGGTCACCTGCAGCATCGTCGAGCAGTGGACCTCATCGGGTTGGATTGCGGGCCTCGCGGGTTGTTGTACCTGCAAGATAGACAAGGAGATTCAAGCCTGCAGCATTTTCGTCAAGTGATATACGTAGACGCAGCAGAAGTTAAATGATCGACCTGACCTGTCAGAATCCGAAGCTGTGTCTGAGTGAGTGTCACTTGCGGTAACCAACACGAATATCATCTAGGACTGGGACGAAAACGAAGAGTGAGGACACTCGCAGACTCACTTGAGTGAAACATGAGGGGGAAAGTTCGGGGAAAATGAAACGCCAGTATTGTTTCCCATTCATCTCTTCGCGAGGCTTTGTATGCTAATCGTTACATCCGTTTAAGAAGAAATGCTCTTCACACACTTTGGCTTCCTTCATTCAGGGGCTACAGGCTCGTGACGTCCTTCACTTAGGCTCTTTCCCGATCCATCTCCCCGCTATTAGTATGTCTACATAGTATGATGATCGGAATAAGCGGGCTGTTGGAAGTGGAAACAGAAATGGCCAGCTGCTGATCCCATATGCATAGTACTCAACGAACGAGGTCGAGAAAGGCAGGTGAACGGGTTAACGCTAAATCTGGGGAGATGCCGTCTCCATACTATCTAGAAACAAGCGCTGAACCGTGGAGGCGCTTCTGGGATTTGGGTATGAGTCGGATCTCCGCAGACCAGCTTGCGCATGCGAGATGCTGCGGGCAAATGCATGGTGCCGGCGTCGATGCAAGTTGGACCCGGTCGGCAACTATGTTGCGTTGCAGGGATTGGCGAGATCTTGAAAGGCTTTCGCAGTCGGTGTGTATCGCCAGGCAAAGCTGAGTTTGCGAATATGGAAATAAGGGTGCCTAATAGAGTGTGTGGCATTGGTGAACATGGGGTTTACGCAGTCTGACGCTTGGGAATTCAACGTCGACGTCAGATGGGTCGCATATGAGAACTGATATGAATGCGCGCCCAACGAATTTTATTAGGAAACGTGGAGAGCATCATTTCTTTCTTTTTTTATTTTTCTTTTCTTTTCGCGTAAACATGCCCTGGGGGCTGGGGTCGGAGTGCTCCTAGTCTTCCGAGAGGTAGATACCCGAAAGATGCCCAGCAGGCCTGCGTCACGGAGTCCTGCAGGATCGGGGTCTGCTTATTGTAAGATGTGATACCTCGTATGTAGTCGACTGCATCACAAGGGCGAGCTAGATGAGGACGGTCGGCAAGAATGATCTGAGAAGCGTCTGAAATCATTTGTATACAGTTGTATGAAAGGTATGCTTGATTTTCCGGCCACTGATGGGAAATAATGTTTCGGCGCCGTATTGTGACCCGGAAAGTCATGATGAAAGACGTTGAGGGTTGTATGCTTTACGTAGGTGATCTATCATATCTGACATAGCTCGGTTCAGACCCGTTGCCAGGATGTTCATAGATCAGTAACCAGGGGTTTCTCATAATGAGAATGTTAGGTGTCATTGGGCATCAACAAGTGCATTCAGAAATATACCCTTGCAGCTTCAATTCTGCCCCCCTAAGCAAGGTAACTGAAGCTGGAAACCGTATCGTGACAATCAAACCGAGGCGAACATTAGGCATAATCACACCGGCACCTTAACTAGGGTTGGCTACTAGGGGTCCAGATGTTAGTGATAGCCTCCTGTTTTTAGACTATGCCCTTCCTACTTAGGAACCGTCCATTGATTCTGTTGTGAACGTCGCAATGCTGCGCAATGACCCAAGGTTAAGAAGTGTTTGACCTAATTTGAGTTGTGCTCGACTTCCACGATAGAGGGTAGTCGGTACAAGGTTTTGCGGGGAGGTTACTACTATTCGTCCTGTCGTTTTCTTAGGTAAGAAGACGACGTTCATCCGAACACAGAACTCTCATGCCATCAACGCTGTCATTCTAATGGGATGAAGCCATCGCAATGGATAAAATATCTAGAACCAACGTATCGGCGCAGGTAGATTCGGATGGTTTCACGAAGGCACATGGTTCTTTGTGTCCTGTTTTGGAAACTTTCGTATCCCCATGGCTAGTCCTTGGAGTTCATGGTGTAAGCCATCAGAGAAGGGTTGAGTCTGCGGTCGTTAAAATAGAGATATTCACATATAATAACAAGTACTTTATCGAAAGGACTTCTTTATCAAGTTATACTGGTTACTCTGCTTAATTGAAATGGTAATGATGCTTTACTGGGTGTTATCTTACACTGTTCTCAGATCTCATCTCAGTCAATTCAAAATGAAGCAGACACATAGTTCAATAACTGGACGAAGAGAACTTTCATAAGCCGGCTTCACGTAGATATGGGCTAGTAAAATAATGGAATGCCAGAACAACAGGAGATCCAGGCGTGAAGTAGTTATTCTTATGACAAACCCAATATATAACTCCCTAGCATGGAAATCATATAGCATCTTATATCATACTGTTTCGAGCTTGTTTTTTAGTTTAGTTTTTATCATTCTAGCCGCCTCTTGTAGAATTGAGGATTGGGGCTTTGATCAACTGTGTTTTCGTCAGTATTGAGGTAATATTGAGTTATAGATTGTGAGTTTGACTTCGTTTCATCATATTGTCTCTTACGAGACATTATTATGAGAAGTGCTGATTCTAGAAGTCAGTATACTGAGTTTAGATTGTGAGTTTGACTCAGTCTCCTCATCCTGTCTCACAAGAAACATTTTCATGAGAGATGCTGGTCTCGAAGTCAGTAGCGTGCTATAGTTCCCTAAATACTCCCGAGTTCTTCCTCACACTATTAAGGTCTACTGCCACCTGTTTCACTTCTCAACCCAAGATAAATACCTCTGAAGGCCTATTAACAAACATAATGGGAAACCGAAAATGATGATCTAAGTGAGATCTTGATAATCCAAGCATTCATTCGCATATTGGAGTACACAGATGGTTGAATACATGCTGATCTAGCAACAGTTTAGCGAACATGTGCACACTTTACCTGCGGCGAAAAAGCTCTTGCGTAGAACACGCACGCTCTAGGTGGAACACGTACGCTCTTGGATGGAACACGCACGCTCTTGGGTAGAACCTCAATACTATCACGCTTTCACTCCGGGACTAAAGTAGGGGAGCGTCCGAGTTGTCTCTCCATAAGCTCCTCAGTAGACCTCTTGCTTAAGGGACTCGGGAAATCGGCACGTCTTAACCACTGACCCGACACGCAGCACAAGGGGCTGGGCTGGACGGCCGTGTCTACCTATGTAGCATACATATAGAGTGAGCAACTATGAATGACATCGGCCGGCTTGAACGTTAGGAAGTTCCGTTACTCCCGCCGGGTCATAATCCCACGCTCATGAGTCTAGACACCAAACATATAGATGACCGTCTTCTGCCTCTGGTCTGCGGAGGGATCGTGGATTCAGGTCGCTACCTACATATGTTCGTCCCCCCCCCCCCCCCCCCCCCCCCCCCTTTTTTGTGCCGTGGGAATACACCCATAACATCCATGCTTCGATAATTTGGCAATAGAGAGAAAAAGAGAGACGTTCGCCTTCGTTTAAACAACACATGTATAAACATAGCCTGAATATCTTACGAGCTACCTGGATGGGCTTCATATAGACTGCATTGGCCGACCACACGTAACTGAATTTGCGAATAGCCAACGCGTATGAGAGCATCCCGGAATTCTCCCCGCCCCCCTGCCTAGCTAAAATTTGGTAAGCTCACTAAAACACGAAACTCGCTGTAGGCATAGCTATTGCTGTAGCATAGGAAGGTGATTTTCCCGGCAAACAGTAATAATGCCATAAGCATACATTCCCCAGGCGAGCAAGTAAGTGGGTATGTACGATATCTCCATTTCAAGTTCAAGAACGAGCCTCGTATACCTACTGACCACCTAACCTAGTTCTCTGCAGTCATTACGAAATAATCGCGTACACGATATGAATCTAGCAAAACACGGCCTTCCTCTAGGTTAACAAGTATGTAGATGCGCAGGTCAGGCTTGGATCGGGTTGGGTTGGTTTGTCTTGCGGAACTGGCACCTACCTACATACTACCTAAAATCCAGCGCATAGTTAATAACTAACCAGGAGCTCCGCGAGGGAGAATAAACAAACACCATTGATCATTATCCTCATCTATGTTGCTATTAGAGCTCCTAGGTGGAAATTGCCCGACTGATGCCCTGCCTCAAGAGCATGGCCTATACACAATATGAGCGAAGGATCCTAACTTCGATCGCCCCTTACCCAGCTATAGGTACATAACCGCCCCTTTTCCGCCACCTCACCATAGATAGCTATCCCCAACCAAGCAAAGAAAACACCGGTAACTTCAGACGCCCATTCATCCGCCTACCCATACCCATCCACTGGCATCCTATATAGCTAGAGCCAGTTCCCATATCATCACATCTGATCCAGTCCCATGCGCGCGAGCGTACACACTTGACGCTCCTAAGAATCAATAGTTAAGTATCGCAACTAGCCCTCCCGGAGAGTCACGATCACAATCCACTTACACAACACAACACGAAACGAAAAGACACAATTCACGGCGCCGTCTAGGCAGGCAGGCAGGCAGGCAGGCAGCCAACCAGCTGGCTAGCTACCTTTCCGTATTGTTATCCACGTCGGGTATCTTTTCTAATCCAACATATTTTATTGTCGCGCCCGTGAGCTGAGCGCCTATGTAGTAGTATGTAGGGGCTACAGAAAGGGGGATGTCTTCTTCTTATCTTATTATTCATTCGCTTGTGTGTGTTAATAATGTGTGTTGGTTTTGACGAACCAGCAGCGCTGTATCAGCCGAGGCCATCTCGGCTGCTCTCTCCGTGCTTGCCCCCTGTAGCCTTGCTTCATCGATACGCTCTTCCGCCGTTCTTAACAACGTACTCCTTTTGGGGCCGGGGGGGGGGGGGGGGTGGGAGGGCGTCATATGCTTTGCTTTCCGCTATGCATCTCCCCCTTGCAAAGGCAAGAGGTGAAGAAGCCCGCATTACTCCGTGTCTCCATGTCTCCGTGTCAATTTCGGTACATCAACGCCTCGCTGCGTTTCGAGTCTAGTAAAAGCGCGTTGCCCACTAACCTTCACCCCAACCATCCTCCCCAAGCGTAATAACCATGAGTATGCCATGATTCATTGGTCGCGGAATAGAAAGATTTCGTGGTAAATAAGGACGTGGAAATGTTGTAAAATTAACTATCGCTCCTTCCATTACCTCTTTTGCTTCTTCAGATTCTTGGAGGGACTAGACCACCCGGCGCGGGCGGGGCCGGCGGCGGCGGCGGCGGGGGACGGCCGCCATCACCGGGGCCAGGCGCTGCTAGTTGGCCAGGAGCAGGCGACTTGGTGGACGCCGGGACGGTCATGGGACCTTTTGGGACGGCGATACGATCCGTTAATGGCTCGCCACGGATGACTTTTTCCACCTCTTCCTTGCTCAGTGTCTCGTATTGGACGAGAGCCTTGGCTAGGAGGTCGAGCTCCTTGCGGTGATCTGTCAGGAGTTTCCTAGCGCGCTCATACGCTTCGTTGAGAGTCCGTTGGACTTCCGCCTCGACGGCGGCTCTTGTCTCGCTGCTCAAAGATTTGTATCGGCTCCTGTACTCCATATTGCCAAGCTTCGCCGACATGCCCAAGCTCGCAACCATGTCAAAAGCGACAGCGGTTGCGCTTTCCAGATCCTGAATTCGATTTGTTAGTATCGAAATGCTCATTGTTCACAGAAAAACTTTGTGGGTTACTACTCACCGACGAAGCGCCGCTTGTAACCTGGTTGGAACCGTAGACGATTTCCTCGGCGAGTTTACCCCCCAGACACATGTCGATCCGAGCCATGTAATTTGTTACGGTATAGGAGTACTTATCCATCTCGGGAAGAGTAGCGGTATGACCCAAGGTACGCGAACGAGGGAGAACAGTGACCTTGTAGAGGCTCGAAGCGGAGCCAAGAGTCAGCAGGTTGACCAACGCATGGCCAGCCTCGTGATAAGCTGTCATTTCCTTCTCTTCGGCGCTGATGACCATAGTCTTTCGCTCAGCGCCCATGACCACTCTGTCCTTGGCCCAGTCAAAATCTTCTTTCCTGACAGATGACGCCTTCGCTTTGCTAGCGTGAACGGCGGCCTGGTTGACGATATTTTCAAGCTCGGCGCCAGAGAGGCCAGGAGTACCTAAAGCGATTGCTTGTAAGTCCACGTCTTTCGCAGCCTTGATCTTCCTTGCGTGGTGCTTGAGGATAGCGAGGCGACCTCGAACGTCGGGCAGGTCTACAACGACATGGCGGTCAAAACGTCCAGGCCGCGTGAGGGCCTTGTCAAGGAGCTCGGGGAAGTTGGTAGCGCCGATGATAATAACACCGCTGGTCTGATCAAACCCGTCAAGCTCCGTGAGAAGCTGGTTGAGTGTCTGCTTGACGTAAGCAGCGTCCCGGGCATTGCGGCGGCCGCCAATGGCATCGAGTTCGTCGATGAAAACAATGGCAGGGGATTTGGCCTTGGCGGCAGCGAATAGCTCCCGAACTCGCTTGGCACCAACACCCACGTAAACCTCGTCGAACTCACTGCCTGACATATAGAAGAATGGGACACCAGCTTCGCCAGCGACTGCTCTTGCTAGGAGGGTCTTTCCAGTTCCAGGGGGGCCAACCAGTAGAATACCTCTGGGCAATTTGCCCCCAAGCTGTGAGAATTTTTCCGGGTTCCGCAAAAAATCGACCATTTCTTGCAGTTCATCCTTGGCCTCGTCGGCGCCGTGCACGTCTGAAAAGCGCGCCTTCTGCTGTTCAGCTTTTACCTCGCTGTCGATCTTGCCGCCGGGCCGTTTGAACACGCTCATGCTCTCAATGAGCATGGTCATGGCAATCAAGCTCATATAGGTAACGAGGGAGAACCAGAGAAGAAACTTGAGCCAGCGGAACAAGGTATTCCCAAGCGTGTCGTCAACGACAACGTGGAGTGGACCATCCTTTGCGCCAGTTGCTTGAGTGTCCTTGGCAACAGCCAGATTACTACCACGGGATCGAGCGGCGAGAGCTTGAACTACAGCTTGGATCTGCGTGGGCGTCAAGTTGCCGGGCAAATTCTTAACCGTCTGATTGATATCCTCACTGGAAGCGCTACCTGCGCCGTTTGGAGCCAACATACCAAGCGCTCTCTGGTAGGCTTCGTTCGCAGCGGCATTGGTGGCGAAGCGACCAGACTGGTACCTCTCGATAATGATGGCGGGCATGTTTGCTTTCAAGAGGGCTTGGTAAAAGGCATTCTGGGCGGTGGCGCTGGTTGGGTTCCTGTTGGCAGATTCTTCCATATGAGCGAGGAGATTCCTAG
The DNA here is from genome assembly GCA_022376535.1 of Xylariaceae sp. FL0662B. Taxonomy (NCBI): domain Eukaryota; kingdom Fungi; phylum Ascomycota; class Sordariomycetes; order Xylariales; family Xylariaceae; species Xylariaceae sp. FL0662B. The sequence continues at coordinate 128,547 of JAJJKD010000078.1, forward strand.
ATAGCCCGCCAGTCTGAAGAAATCGTCGTTGTGGGACGGTCGAGTTGGCGAAAGGACTCCGGAACGCACGGGAGGACAAATTGGAAGTAGACATAGATCGATACGGCATGTATTGAAAAGGTAATATTTTGCGTACTACCGGGTTTGAGGCAAGAAGAGCGGACCGAGGCATGCTGGAGATGGAAGCACGGATGTCAAAGGGGGTAGGGATGTTGCATTTCTGTACAAGGACGGTGGATGATGTGTCGAAGTCTCGAAGAAAGTCGGGGAGTTTGAGGGGCTCCGGTTGTTGAATAGGGATCGTTGTCGCTTGCGAGCTCGACTCAACCTTGCGGGGCCGAGAGAACTTGACCGGATCCAACGGTAATTTTCGGAATACCACCATCAAAGAATTTGACAATGATGGCCATATGTCTGTGGTTGCTGCCGCAATGCTCGGCAGGGCTAAGCTATGAAGCGCCATGGCGACGCGACTTGGATGCGCGTGTCGTCGTCAGCCCGTCAGCCGTGATGGGTGGATGGATCGATGGATCGGACGAGAGAAATATGCGCAACGATGACAGACTCGGAAGACCGGTTAAAAAAAAAGAAAAAGAAATGATTAGAAATAATCACAACATGAGACAAGATAGACGTCAAGAAAGAGAGAAATGAACTTCTGCTGCTTATCTACGTAAGAGTGGCGGAGGCCGCATTCTTCCTAGAAGCACTTGCGAAGAAACTTTTGCGTGATGTTGGTAGTGAAGTTTCCTGGCAGCCTGGCAGGCCTGGTAGGTACAAAAGTTGCAGGCGAAACTTGCGATCTAGCAAGTCCCGAATGGCCCTGCCGGGTCTCGGCGAAAGTGTAGACCCGTTTTTTTTCTTCTCTCTCTCGAGCAATTGCCTACCAGCCACTAGCCTAAATTGGGTAGGTACCACCTGACATATGCGGAAATGCACAAGCATGGATAAAAGAATATTGCAACTAAGAAGAGATTAGTTGTATAAACGATAATAAAAGGGGAAAACATTCATTCACGCGGTGCAAGTAATGATTAAGTTCACAACAGTTCTGTTGCTATAAGAGATAATAAATTGATTAATTATTGTATCCTAATTCTTAATAATCCGTTAAACGAAGCCAAAACACCAGGCATGTACGGCAGGGCCGCAAAACCGCACTCGTTGAGATTCTACTCCATCTTGCTTGAGGTTTTTCTACATGGCTTGAGTGAACTAACATTGCTTTCTCTTATAACGCTATAGGTATATATATATATATATATATCCATATTGTAACTGATGGCTAAGTAAGATGGTATGGTGCATGGCATGAGTAATCCGAAATAGGAGGGACAGAGGCAACATTCGTTCTACATTACGAGAGCAAAGTGCTCTCTGGCACGAAGTCATCCCATTAACTGCTGTAAAGCAGCACCTCCACAAATACCATGGGTATTGTAGGTGGCCGATCAGAAAACGCATCAAGTAATATATATCTAATATCACCAAGATTTGCCTTACATAGCTATAAGTACCAATCCTAACATCGCTACATAAATCTATACTAGAATTTTGGTGTGCTTATAAGTAGCTGCCGTTAGGGCAGGGGGGGCGTGGAGCTGTGTGGCTCAAGGTGCTGCTTTACGGCAGTTAATGGGATACCTCCCTACTTACGGTAAGTACCAGAGTCCGGCGTTGATGTGGTTCGTATACCTACCTCCTACCTATAGAACATACCGTGGACTTTTAGAGGGTTAAGACTTTATACACAGCTATAGCGCCTTCAATGAACCAAAGTGCTACATATGGGGTACATATGGGTTCGTCGTGCAATCACCTGCAAATCAGTCGAGAGCAGATCTAGTACGGATTATAGACGGGAACTTTACGAAGTGACGTCTTCCTTACCCGGTCACGACCGTAGAAGGCGGTTTACATAGATGATCAACTAATGTAAGTATATATAAAACTTGTGCGTGCAGCAGCAGCAGCAGCAGCAGCAGGTAAGTGGTGATGAGATGAGTACTAAGTATGTACACAGACAGACAGATAGACATATATATGGTAGACGAATCTCAAAGAAGTAGATGTAGCTTGGCAATTCTAGATATAGCGACTCCGCCGCTGCTCTCTACAGTATCTATGGAATTCACCGCAAGGGTCTAGCAAGCAAGCAAGCCGATTAATTAATCCTCCTTGGTCAAGCCCCTCCGGATAGCCAGGACGTTGTCTACGATAACCGCGTCGATGCCCTCCTTTACCTGGCGCTGTAGCGTAGCAGATGTGGTTAGCATCTGATCTCGACACGCACTCGTGAAAACGAATTATGCGAAAGGGCGAGCACAGGGAAAAAAAAAAAAAAAAAAAGTAGAGAGTAGAAAAAAAAAAAAAAAAAAAAAAACTCACCTGCACCAACTCCGGGTCGTTATTCTGCGTCCCGTAGCTCACGCAGACCAGCCCGCTCTGTTTGACCACCTTGACCAGCCTCGGCGAGTTGACAAACGGCTCGGCCTGGCTGACGATGCCGAGCAGGTTCCAGCGGCTGGCGAAGCGGATGGCCTCCTGCAGGCTGCTGGCGCGGATGTCGCTGACCTCGTACGTGCCCGCGTCCGTCAGGAACAGCACCGGGATCGACGGCTGCTTGAAGCTGAGGCAGAGGCAGATGTCCGGATTGAACGAGCTGAGGATGATGTGCCGGCTCCGCGCCAGGTCGTACACCTTGGTCAGCACCGTGTCGCAGAACGAGTTGAGCTCGATCGCGTACGTGTCCATGTTCTCCTTCTCCGTCTCCAGCAGCATCGGGTACTTCATCTCGATGTTGAAGCCGACGTTCTCCGGTATCTTCTTGAACAGCTCCTCGAGTGTCGCAAAGGGTGCTTGCACGAAGTTGCCCCGCGTGTTCGCCTTGTAGCCTGTCTTCTTGAAGTTGAGGGTGTACTTCATGCGCTCGTTAAGGTCATCATCCTTAATATCCTTGCCCAAGTCCATCGACAGAGACCTTTGTTTCCGTGCAGATGGATTGATATCGTTGGCCCCGTTAGTGCCATTACTTCCCTTCTCTTGTGACTCTTTGCTGGGCCTCTGATTCGATTCGCGATTAATATGGAGAAATTGCTCTAAAGTCAGGGTATGGACCGGTGCATCTATGCCCGTCTCGCTGACCAGAAAATCATGATAGATGACAGGGACGTGATCTTTAGTGAGTTGGACATCAAATTCAACATAGTGCGCTCCCAGGTTAGCTGCAGCAATAAACGACGAGACTGTGTTCTCGCCTAGTTGGAGCGATTTATTCGAAATGAAGTTCTTGCCAAGGCCACGATGGCCGAAAACCATCGTCGACGACATCTTCTTCCAGTAGGTTTGCTGCGAGTTGATCTCCATATTTGGGTGCGAAAATGGTGTGATAACAAGAAAGTTGAAGTTGACCGCACCGATGACTTCAAGGTTTGCACCCATAATTGGGACGCGTATGTCGCCTTGAAGGTTCATTCGTTTTGTCCCTAGAGTGGGACGAACGGACGATAACAACGCTACAGCTCTGCCTACCTTGTTCTTCTCATTCCCAGAATAAGTTGGTACAATATCGAAGAGCAGCTTGACTTTGGATAGGTCCGAAGTGGTAAACAGAATTGGTTCAGTAGAAATGTTATCATGGACCGGTAGGTCGATGATTGTGGGCTCGCCCTGTGCACCTTGTGCTGAAATTACAACAGACAAGGCCGTGTCGAGCTGGTTCGTATGGGCCGCTGCTAGGGGAACGCGGTCGAGCTTAACGGCCTCGATATCCTTTCGCATATCCATGGAGCCCAAACTCACCATCACGAGACTAGCGTCCTTGAGATAACGATGACCGAAAGACTTCATCGGCTCGGCGATCCTGGTGCTTCCAACCGAATTTCGGTCTTCGAGAGAAGACGTTTCCGGAGGTGTCGAGGATACAGTTGTTGTTTCGGTTTCTTCCGAACCATTAGATGACGGCGAAACCGCGGTGTATGACGCGAGAAGTTTCGCAATGGCTATATGACCTCTTAGAGCTGCGTGCTCTTTGGCAGTCCATCCAAAGGAGTCCATCTTCCCGGCATCAGCCCCGGCCTCCACTAGAAGTTGCGCGACTGGGAGATGCCCATCAACAGCCGATATGTGTAGAGGAGTCCATGCGAACGACTTCTCTGTCAACTCTAGATTGGCCTTCTGCTCGTCTGTGCCCTCAACTAAAATCTTGGCACATTCGAGGTGTCCAAACCTAGCGGCAATGTGCAACGCGGTTTCTCCTGTATCATCTTGCCAATTGATATCCACACCGGCTTCTACAAGCATTCTCACGATGGCCAGGAAGTTTGACTTGGTAGCCATTGCCAATACGGCACTGGACTTCGACACCTGTTTTCTCCCAGCGCCCTGCCTGTGGGTCGGGCCCTGCCAGTTCTCTCCTTGTAGAAGACACTTTGTGGTCAGTGGATGCCCACCAATAACCGCAAGGTGCAGGGGCGCATTGCCTTCTTTGTCCTGCCACTCAGGGGCGTCGATGCCATTCTCGACGTTGAACTGACCCCATTCCTGCATTTTAGCCATCAGCACCTGGCAAAGGACAACGAAACCAAACTGAGCCGCGTAATGTAGAGGAATACGCCCCAGAGAATCTTTAGTTGACAGTGCAAGACGTTGTTCGGCCTGGAGACGATCAAGAACGTAACATAGGATCTGTACTGTTTCGTCGTTCTTGTCTAGCAATTTCGAGTCAGAACTATTGCCATTTTCTGACCGCGCTACGATCGTACCATTGGCCTGAGAAGGCGCAACGTAGTGACTGTTGTAATGTGAGCTCACTGGGAACGGAACCGCGTTGGGTTCCGTGTCGCCGGCAAGCGATGATTTGGTTCGACCGATAAGGATGACTAGACGATGGATACAGTTACGCTCATTCAAATCATCCGGCTCATTTAGTGTCTTGATCTGTTGCAAGAGATAGGCGATACAAGCTTTTGCTCTGGTGGAAATAGAACGCTGAAGGAGGTTCAGCAGCATCTGCTGGGAAGCCTGTTCGAGCGTCACCAGATTGTCATGGGATAGACTTCTTTGCAAGGTAGCCACATCATCCTTGCGAATGGCGGCATCAAGCGTATCGAGAACGGCCTGCGGGATATTCAGCGAAGCCTTGACTGTCACTCTGCCGAGTGAGCGCGCCGAGCGCCCCGACTTATCCGACATGGCATCGTCAAAGTTTTGGGCGTCTCCGAGCACCGAGAGCCATTTATTTATCTCGTTGATTAGTCGCACGATTGTGGTATCTTTGGCGAACGGCTTAGGGTCGACCTTCGTGGTAATATAGCGTTCCTGGGTTGTCGCATGGGATACCTTCTTATCCAGCTTTTTCGTGATTTTGACGAACCCTCTGCGGTTAATTTCGCCAAACCATTGGAGGTTTCTGAGTTGGTTTCTGAGTTCGAGTAGGGCCCCCATCAACTCCTCGGCTTCTTGATCGTCTAGCTCGGCGACAACGTCCGGACTCCTGCCATACCTATCATGGAGGAGGTTTAGCCGGCGGTGGGCCTCGGCGAACTTTTTGTTGTAAAAAGAGTCGACATCCTCGAGGTTACGATCCAGAGCGAAGAAGAACTCTGTTGGGTTGTGGTTAGGGGATGCAACCGGCATCGAAGAAACCTCAAAATAGGTAGCCCACCTGCTAGATCAACTTTCTCTCCCGCCTTTGCAGTCTCGGTGGCCGCCTTGATCAACTTCTTTAGACCTTTGTAGTTGATGTAGGAGGAAGCCCACTCGGGGACTTGGTTACGAGGTAGACTACAGTAAATTGTGAGCTTCGTGGCCAGTGACACAAAAGATGGGGACAAACGAATCCTACTTTCTTCCAAACTTCATATTGAACCTCTATTTTGTAGAAGCGCTTGTAGAGAGATAGGTTCTTCAAGCTTGAGCCACTGGACGAAGGCTCGTAGTGTTTAGCCCCGGCAATAGAATGATACGTTAGGTATGAGCTGTGTAGGATTGTTGGTGGACTCCAGGGGCCTCGCGGAAGATTTGATTTGGCGAGGCAGTCAGCTAGCTGGGGGTTATATATGGACTTGGATTACAAGTAGGAAAGTAGTACGTGTCGTGTCAGTGGCAGCCGAGGGGGGATACCTATGTAGGAACAGCAGGACGTGACGGGACCGGAAATCTAAAGCACCAACCAGTATGGAAAGTCGGGATAGCTTCAGATCGGTAGATATATGAACGAGCGATGTGATGTGACGTGACGTGGACCGCGTGTGGGTTCGAGGTATGTCATACAGGTCCTACAAGTAGCCGGTTGACTGTATTCTCTGTTGTTCTCGAAGGTAAACCCTAAGCGCCATTGATACCTGGGGACTCGGAAAACAAAGAAAGTGATCTTTAGTTGTTTCTACGGTCAAAATACCTGTTGGTTTCCGAGGAATGGAAAGGCCTTTTGATGAATGGAAAGAAACTTGAAACTTGTAACAGGTAACGATGGGATCAAGCTTCGATCTCCCTTTTGCGGTAGGCGGTAGGTCCCTAAGTACTTACGTAGCTTAGAGCTTAATGCTAGGTAAAGTTTGTTCAAGGTCCACTTATCTATCACCAGTGACGCAGTGTGTGGTAAGATACCTAGGCACTATATGTACATACTATTGAGGTTAGGTACTCTTAGGTAAGCCTATTTACGGTACGGAGTATACCTGACTTATAAGCTGCGGATGTACTATAGAGTACCCTGAATAAATCAATATGTAGCCAAGTCGACTCCGCTTTTGTAGGGTCACTTATAGTAGCGGTGAAGTTTACAAGATCTGTAGGATGTAGGTATTTCTCTTCATGTGAGCCTTTTTTTCCTCAATAAATTCTATTATAGGTCGTCTCTTGGATTCGTCGGTTCTTTGAATTCCAAGATCCAGTAGATCCTTGCCACGGCGTATCGTGGACCTGATACCGCGCTCTGATTGGCCAATTAGCAGAATTTGAACATATGTATGTATGTAAGTATGTATGTACACATCTGTACACATCTATCCATTGGCAACACTCCCGTCGTTCAACGTTCATTTATTATTAGAGCGGCTCCGGCTGCATTTGCCAAATACACGTGCATATTGCCAACCTACCTAATGGATGGTGAGGCCATCTTCGGCATTCCTCCCAATCGTAGTCGGTCGGGGCCATCCTGCCATGCAGCACTACTGCATGAGGACATAAACACGGGGTATGGTTCGTCCAGACAATGCTACCCTCCCTGCATATATCGGTTGTACGTACGTACATGTATTGAGTTATATGTAATGTTTTCGGGTGCAATATATTCCTAATCCCGCATCTCCGTTACCTATCCGTGCATCTTGGTCCGTCTTGGGTGGATAGAAGCCTAGGTTAGGTGAACAGCTAGGTGTAAACACCGCAATGCCTCCATGCTTCTGTCGTCATCTCGCCCGTTTACTCATGCCACCGGACTTTCCTATCATTGGAAGACATGGAATTAATCTTATGTCCGGTGGTCACTGATTTAGTACCTATCAGGTCTCGGGTCAGGTATCGAAGAGCCCTACAAAAGCTACTTGGATAGGTGATATTCATAATACAGCAATTCGTTGGATATATACGGGCGGCGTTATCTACATGTACGGAAGGAATAGCGGCCTGTGCCACTACCCCTAGCCCTTTGTGCCAAGCTCCCACAAGAGTAATGAACTCTCTGGTTATTTCTGCAGGGTATACATCATTGTCACCCCACCTGTGACAGTGTAGCGCGGTGAAGGAGGACATTCCTGTCATCGAGTATCAATGGACTCAAATTGCGCGTAGGTTGCTGCATGCTCAGGAAGGTCTTCTGTTTCTTAATCAACCCTTTTGGTGTTGTCGAATTATAAGTCCATGATTGTTGGTCAAACAAGGACACGTGGTAGTAAAGTTGGGGACGGCTTTTTGGCCTTCGCTTTAGGTGATAATTGAAAAGGGGTTCGAGCGGCATTGCATACCAATTGGCATACCGTGACCTCATTGTTTTTTGGCGTTCAACATTGAGGTATGCGAATAGAATCGCTCTGATTGAATCGTTTACGTCGTTAAGCTCTTGTTCAAGCTGCTCGATGGTTCCACCACAACCGGCGGTTTTGGGTTTTCGAGGGATTAATGCATTCGGGGTATGTAACGAAACGAGAGTGATTATAGATAGGTTCTCCGGGTTTCCCGAGTCCTGGAGCTTTTTCACCAGAATAGGATCTGGCAACCGCTGAAGGAGTTGTAATTTGATGTCATCTTGTGTCATTGGACCGGAATGTATTTGAATGTCTTGGAGAGCATTGCGCAGAGCAAAATATCGATTTCGCTCATGAATTGATGAGAGAGGTTGCTCAGAACCGAGACGTGAACATGGATCAACGTCGTAGCCCGTTTTGATCTTGAGGATGACGGCCTTCACTTCGGCAGTCAAGCCTCTTATCCTTGTTTCCAGGTCGTGGTATCTTCTCTCGATCGAGAAAAGCCTTGCGACTCTATCAAAGTGCATGAACGTATGTTCAATTGCGTGCCTGCTCCGCTGAGCAAAATCGAAGTTTGAGATGGCCTTTTCAGTATGACCGATCAAAGAACCATTCGATTGGAGCTGCTTGGCCGTCACCGTGCACAGCTCCGCTGCCTCTTCTAATTCTAAGCGAAGCAGAATCTTGTGAATAAAAGACTTTAGCTTCCACGTCACCTGTTCGAAGACATCGCCAATAGGGCCGACTATATCCTTAAACGGCAGTAAGCAGATATCCAAAACATGCGAAAAGCTGGTTGCCACGCGCCGGGCTGTTTCTATTGATTCCTGGTAAATGATACCCTCGAAAAAACTCGCGAATCTCGGGAAATTTCTCGCGATTCCTCTCACTATCCGCCGTGCTGCAGCATGATCAACAATAACCAGGCAAGCAGTGAAGAGCTCCTGGAGGGTCTGAACGGAAATTGTAGCCCCACTAGATATGCAGGTAACAAGTTCCTTACTTGCATTACCAACTTCACCAAGGTACAGCCAAGCCCTGATGAGGCTGTTGAATACGTCGTCGCTTCTATGTGCCCGTTCGACAAAGGCATGCTTTCGGGAGGCACAATTTTCCTTAGCCCATGCTAGCCAAGCCTCGGAATATATAAGGCGCTTATCGATGATTCGAAAGTGCAGGCCGGTATCTTTGACCCCCCTCATCCGCTGGACTGTGTCCCTAACTCCTTTTATCCGCCTGATGTTGTCTAAGAGCCTTTTTCTTTGATTGGTTCCCCGGTAATGGTCGAGGAGGCACACTATCGTTTGCTGTGTAGCGGGCCAAGCCGTAGCGTGGATGTACGAATCGATCACAGCTTGCGCCAAGTCGGGACGTTGGACCCGGTTGAAGCCAGCGATGAGTGTGTTGTAGGTGTGGATAGTCGGGGGCGCACTCGATGTCACGAGATTGTAGCATATCTTGCCTACGATCTCCCTGGAGCTTGCGGCCTGGTTGAAGATGCGCCGGATGGACTGGCCAAGCAGGTAACGGGTAGCGGCGGTGCTCTCGACGTCCGTTAACGGATCCTCATAGCTCGGATAGTCCTGGCTACGCTGAATGGCTTCGAGCTTTTCTGATATCAAGTTCTCTGCTGCAGTAAGACCTCCGTTGTATCCCGCACTATCCTGGGGCCTCGCGGTGTAGGCCGATTGACTTTGCTCCAGTAATCTGTTTACCAGATCTACGACACTTTCCGTAGTCTGTCGGAGCTGTTCGGGGGACTTTGGTTCTCGAAGGTTGTAGTACGGGTTACGCTCTTCGGAGACAATGGCAGTCTCAACTTTTAACCAATCTATCTGGGTTTGTAACCATGATGGACGTGGCAATGGCCGAGAGGTAATAAAGGATAGAGCACCTAATTCCGCCAGTAGAGCCTTGGTGGCAGCTCGCCGCCTTACACTCGACCCGGAATTGTGACGCGGATTGGTAGGGACAGATTCATCTCTCCTCCGCTCTTCGGCTGGTAGTGGCTCGTCTGGCAAGTCCAGCTGGTCTGGCTGGTCTGCAAGCTCTGGCACTTCCAGTACGGCCGGGCTGCTACTGTCTAAGGCGGCCCTCGCCTTTTCCAACTTGCTATCGAGCTCCTGTCGCCTCACATCTTTATGGTGGGCGTCGATGATGGCAGCTGTGCCTAGTAAAGTGGTGTAGCAAGCAGTGAAGATATCGGCAACGGTTGGTTTTCGTCTTGGGGCGGCGGTTGTCGATCGTCGTACTAACGAGTTGCCTGTATGATGATGGCAGATTCGACAGCGGCAGGAAGACTGGGCTTGGGCAGCCCTTGACCATAATGACAGCATACCTCAGCCCAAGGAATGCCGTCAAGTTCGACGCGCAGCCCAATTGACACTCATGAGGCTCCGTCCAGCCGCAGCTTATTAGTATTTTTTCGATGGTTCGATTTGACGACGGTGGATCGGCATCGTGAATTAAACGGGAACTTTGGTACCTAAAGTGGCTACCCCGTTACATACGTAAAGTTTGTACGTATTCTACCCCAAGCTGACTAACAAACCTCACATCCCTGCATAGATAAGATACCCAACTGTCAGAGAACTACCCTCCAGCTGCTTTCGACCCGGTACCTATTTCTTAGGTAAGCTCCGTTACATACATAGTATGCTAGGCGGTGCATGTACTTGTACCTCATGTGCATACTGCAACCATGACGATACTTAGGTACCTGCATACGCAGTAGGTACTTCGGTTGACATTCACGTAATTGAGGCTCATCAAGCTTCGACTTATACATGCCTAACATGTCCTTCATCCCATCAACAAACCCGAACTCTGAAATCGCGAATTCAACATGTATGCCCTCACGCTAGCTGCAGAATTGAATGGGTATGTTTTATTACCTGCGTGTGTGTCCTTCTTTATCCTGCTTACTAAAGCCGGGGTTGTAATAGAGTCACCAATCTTCGGCCCAAGGATAGCGCGGAGAGTCCCTTCTGGTATACCTTCACAGTCCAATGCACGTCGTGTCGAGAAACACACGCGAACCCGATCGCCGTGAGCAGGTTTGTATGGATGGCCCCCCCCCATCATTTAATTCGGTATGCATTAAATTAACCACTTGATACATTTAGGAGACCAGTGAGTTGAGTGGTAGTAGAGGCGAGGCCAACTTCGTATGGAAGTGCAAGAACTGCAAGGTCCGTTTTATATGATCCGTCTTCTATTTATTATAGACACATTTCTCACACTGGAACCGTAGCGAGAGTCTTCTTGTTCCATCAAGACGGCACCTAAATCGTATGAACAAAACGAACCTCCAAAACAGCAGTCGATAATCGAGTTTGACTGTAGAGGTCTGGAGTTCGTGTCGTTTTCTCCAGAGGTGAGTTCAGTCCGTCAGTCTCCCGTTTACTGGCAGTTTACCTAACGCGAGGATAAGGGAGAATGGCTGGCCGATGGCTTGGAGTCGGGCACTAAATTTGAAGGGATCGACTCGTTGCAGGAGGGTGAATGGTTCGACTATGATGAGAAGGCCGGGGATGAGGTCAGTATCAAAGATCTGAAATGGGAAATCAAGAGGGCCTGAATGCCATCTGCCTCGTAATATCAGCAGGAAGAATTAGAAGATATCGAATGGACTGACTAGTTACATATGTGGTCGACGGAAACTAGTTGAAATGAAGAATATATTCAGTAAAACGATCGATTCTTGTCTACGAAGTAGGTATCAGAATTGGGCCTTTCAATCATGCTAATAGGTTAAGCTCCTATATCAGAAAGAATCTGTATCTAAAAAGTTTTGAATAACCGGACGGAAGATTAAGAACCAGAAGAACTTATGAGACTCTATAATGTGCGCAAATATAGTATAATCGTTCATGTAAGTGGCAGATTGTGTACTTATACGCCAGCTGCACGCCTTGAGGCGCGGGGCAGGCCGATCATTAAAGCTACACGTACCTACCTAGGTACCTAGTTACCCACTACATTAGGTACCTTGCGATGTATCGTGTACATCGGTATAGACCCCGCCTGAAACCAATTAGCGTTAGAGCAAGGCTGTAGGAACCTTGCAATCCAAAAAAGTAGTTGATGAAGGCCGAGAGCCTCACCTCCATTCATTAATTAATTCATTCATTCATTCTCCAACACGCGATCGATCAGCAACTTAACTCCTATACCACCACATACCACCATCCACCATGAGTGTGCGCAACCCCCATGCCTTTTACACGTCTACCGTAACTCATGCTAACCCCAAACTCCGCAGTTCATGCCCATTAACCCGCGTCCCTTCCTACAAAACCTGTACGTCTTTTTCCTTCGCCTCCCCAGAGCTTCCGTCCATGCAGCGCCACGTACGGGGACACATTGAACGACAAACATATATGCTTCTTGGCGAACAATGATGCTGACTCGCATGGGATAATAATAGTGTGAATAAGGACATCGCCGTGCGCCTGAAGTGGGGAGACACTGAGTACCGTGGGAAGCTGGTTTCGATCGACAGCTACATGAACATACAGCTCACCAACGCCCAAGAGTATATCGACCAGAAGTTCACCAGCGACCTGGGACAGATCTTGATCCGGTGCGTTTATTTGCTTCTCTACTCCCCCCGCTACGTTCACCATACAGACATTGTTACGATAATACACATAGTAGATGCCGGTGGATGTATAGAACATACATAAAAGAGTAGGGGAAGGGTTAGAGGAGGGAAAAGAATACAGCGGATAGGGACACGTTCGCGGAGTTGGATACTCGGACAGCTCGCTGACTGATCGAAATCACAGATGTAACAACGTATTATGGATCAAAGGCGCCGATCAGAGCGGGAACAGCGACGTCAAGATGGGCGGATAGATCAAGCGGGCTGCTAGCCAAAATGGACGGATGGGTGCAGAGTTGAGGATGCGGCCGGTACCTTAGATACCCCCAGGCAGGAAGAAGCGTGAACAAGCCATTTAGAGCGGAGGAGGGAGGCCGAGTGGAATAGACAAGAGACCACATAATCACATCTAGCGGCACGACATGACATGCCGGGCACAGGGAATATTAGCCAGCCAGGGGGAAAAAAGGGCGTCGGGTCATGATGGTATTTTTTGATCATCGCGAAAATAATAGACAAGACGGTCCGTCGGCTTCTGGACCCCCTTTCAATGATCAGGTCTGAAGCGAAAATAAATTGCAAATGCAAATGCTTTTCCCAACCCGCCCTTCCGCTTTCTCGCGCTTGTCATATCCTTCGTGAGCCATACGTTCTACATCATCATCGCCGCCGCCGTCGCCGTGGTCGTCGTCGTTACATCAGACAGGCCATCCGCCGGCTACTGCACAACTCGGAGCCGCCGACCTTGACCCTCTGCGCGGGCCCAACCCACATGTAGGCCTCGACCATCCACTCGTACCAGACCTTGGCGTCGTCGGTCTGGCGCCACATGCTGACCTCGAGCTCGGTGTCGGGCGGGTAGTACAGCGGTTGCTATAGTCCGTCGTCAGCTTGCTCTCGTCTCTTTTTCTCTCTCGCCCTATCTTAGAAGAGATATATGTACATATACCACACGAGTAAAGAGGGGGGGGTGGGGGGGGTTGGAACATAACATAAAAAATTGACAAAAAAATAGAGAAGGGGGGGGAGAGATATAGATGTTCATCTCCGTCCCTTGAAGGAAGGAACGAATGAATAAAGGAATGGAATAACAGAAGAAGACTCACCCTCAGCGGGAAGAAAATCGGAAACCAAGAAATCATATCCTTGCTCTTCCGGTCCATCGCATCCGGCAGCGTACTCAACTCGATCTTCACCCTGCCTCCTTTTTCCACCCCTTCCCCTTCCCCTTCCCCTTGCTCCTCCCCTTGCTCCCCATACCCCCCGCCACCACTCTCACCCTCATACAAGACCGCCTCGAAGTACCCCGCGAGCCCGTGCACGACGCCGCGGACGCGACACACGAACGTGAGGTGGGCGAAGCGCGCATTATGATCATTAGCACCCACGCCACCGGCCATGGACCCGCCCCCACCACCGACGACGCCGCCGCCCCGACGCGCCGCGACGCGGTCCGTGGTCGCGCGCGGCACCGGGTGCGCGAACGCCCACGCCTGCTGGAAGCGCGGGCGGCCCGGGACCCCGTGCGCGGCCGCGAAGTCGAGCGCGAACAGGCGGACGACCCAGGGCGTGTCGAAGGCGGTGCCGGTGCCGTTCTGGGAGGAGTGGGAATTGTACTGGTTTTGGGAGTGGGAGTGGGAGGAGGGAAGGTAGTCGCGCTCGCGCGCGCGGATGTCGGCGTGGATCCGCGGCGTGCTGATCGGGCTCAGGTGCGCCGTGTACGAGGCCGGGATCGAGAGGCCCGTTTTTGGAGCGAGCACGTGCTGGATGCCGTCGAGGCATTCCGGGCTCAGCTCGTTGTCGCCGAAGGAGCCGAGGAGCTCGGAGACGAGGATGTCGACCTTGCCGTAGCGGCGGGGGTGGTCGTTGTCGTCGTTATCGTGGGAGTTAGGGGATGGGGATGGGGATGGAGTTGAGGAGGGCAGAAGAGGGCCCTTCCAGGCGCGCATGTCGGTTTTCACCACGGTCACGCGGCCGCCCCAGGCGCGCTCGTTCTGCCGCAGCAGGTACACGTACGCGTTGGGGTTCTTCTCGACGGCCCAGACGTGGACGGGGACGGCGGCGGCGTCGCTGGCGCGCAGGGCGCGCGTCACGAGGGGCCCGCGGCCCGAGCCGGCCACGGCGATCACCACGGCGCCGTCGGGCGACGACGTCGGCTTCCCCCGCGCGGCCCAGTCGCGCAGCGCCGCCGTGATCGCCCGCTCGTACTGCTGGTACTTGACCGGGTCGCCCTCGAAGACCTCGTACGTCACCGACTCGAGGTTGTCCGAGAGCGGCTGCAGCGGCGACTGCAGCCAGTCCTGGAAGTTGGTCAGCGTGTTCTGCTCCAGGTCGCTGAGGGGCTCCTGCTGCCGCTCGATGTGTCGGAGGTACGCGGAGTAGGGGTTCATGGTTGGGGGTTTGCACTTCGCGTCTCCGGTTGTTGCTTGTTGCGCGGTGGTGGCAGCCTCTGCGAGGGTGGGGAACTCGGTTGTCGACGAGGGATCTATGTGCATTCCCGTGATCTCGGCGTCTGGCTGCAGTTCTGGCCCTACGTCGCAGAGGAGGAAGTATGGCGCGTGCTTGAGGCGCATGTACGCGGCGATCATGTCCTGGTGGTATCTGCTTAGGGAGGGATGGCCGGCCTTATTTGTTTGAAATGTTTGAGGGCCAAATGTCAGGTATTGAAGGGGTTCGCAGAACCATCTTGTCTGAAGTTCCTTCTCTGGAAGGACTCGAGGTATTCTTAGAGCTGGACTCTCGGTCAGCACGGCAGCATTCAATGAGAGCATATATCCATTTCTACATCTATGTACCCACTTCCCCAACTCCTCTGTGAGTGAGCAATAATAAGATGGGAATATACATACCAATAAACAGCCTCGTGTCGTATTCACAGACAGTTCGGATCATATGCCATGAGTCCCAGGTGCTGAAAAGATCGATCTCCTCTCCTTGGGAAGACGCCGCCGGACTGCCACTAGATAAGGATAAGAGTGCCACATTTTCTTCCAGTCCAGGCTCACGATACATAGGAAGGTGAATAATAAAATTGACCCGGGTACCGATCAGGAGCGCCTCCTGGATAGCTCGGGCATATTGTGCGATCCCTTGACTATTACCCGTAGTGACCGAGTCCTGTCTCGGACCGGGGACAATGATGCTTCTCACACCACAGAAATTGGCATATTCAACCTCGAGATTCAAAACTTGTCTAGAGATGCTCGAGACGAGATGATTGGGGGAAGACAGGTCGATCCAGGGACTAGAATAGGCGACATATCCACTCGTATACGTCCCAGGGAAGAGGGTGGTGTCTTCGGTGGTCAAAGGGGGCACAATTGGATCTAGAAGCGTGCCGGGCTGGTCGCTTCGCTCGAGATCTGACTGGCTGACGTTGAGTAGCTTCACTATGCGCTCATGGAAATGCTCATTGGTTATCGGCGTGGTGATGAAAGTGAACTATAGGAAGACTCAGTTTTATGGGACGCGCGCGCACACACACGAACGCATAGCTACAACCTAGATTGATTGGCGTGACTTACACCGGCATTCAGAATTTGGCCGTATTGCAAGTCAGTGACGGTCTCATATCTTGTCGAGTCGTGCTGTCCAATATAGAAAATTGGCCGGACCTCGTTGTAGTCGTCAGACCCGTCCTCCGTATACGGTTGCGACATTCCGAGAGATGGCCGATTTTGGTCTCGACCCTTGTTAAAAGGAATAAAAAGAAGAAAACACTAGACGACCTTGGTAATTGGAGGAGAGTGAGGACCTAGGTAGTAGCAGCAGGCGGGTTAATGAAGGTTAGGAACCCATGGCCATAGGGAAAAGGCATCAAATAGTCATCCGGACCAGATGGTGTTTCATGATGCCTATTTCTATTGCCCAGGAGACCTCAATCCCAACTTTCAAATGACTGTATGTGGTTGGTCGTTGGATGAATAAAAGTGACTAAAAATCGGCCAATATTCTCGACCCCATCCACGTTCATTGGCCGCGCCCAGCATGCGGAAGTCCTTAGGTAAATATTCCTAAGAAGTACTTAAGAAACATACGGATTACATAACAATCATGACCAAGTCCCCTCGACTAACACAGTTTTGTATCTTACCTTACATGGTCCTACGTAACCGAATGCTTACCTCTTCAATGCACTCTTAAAAATCATGTGTGCATGAAAACGCAAAGGGAAATTTAGTATGTATGTAGTAGAATGGATGTCTTGTGTAAGTGGATGATGCTAAATGCTCTTATCCTTGATGGTACATAATTGGGCAATGCATTTTTTGTCGTTATCAATCATGTGACCCCCGCCTGTGGCTTGTGAGATCTCCGTTTTCCATGTCCTATTTCTCAGCCACAGATTACCCCACGTTCTAATTAAGAGGTACATGTACCTACTTGTCTACCTGTTGTAAGCCCGTTATACAAGGTTATCAACAATCTTATACAACGGACGATTTCAGGCGAACAAGTGATCCCCAATTCCTTCAATATGAACCGGCGCATGGTCAGTTTGCATTTTCCATATGTGTGTCAGCCTTCGATAACCATCGCGCTGACAAGATATGCTCCATTGATAGCTCACGAAAGAAGACGAGGCGGCGGGCGAAGAGGTCGAAGTCCGCCGCGAGGACCAGGATAAGATCAACAAGTTCAGTCGCCTACACCAGCGGGAACTGAACCTGGAGGAGGAACTCAAGACGAAAAGCGTACGCTTGACCGAATAAACCTCACTCAACATGCGCGAGCGACCCAGCCCTCGAAGCACAGCTGCTAACGAAGCCCGACGATAATACAGAAAGAGAAGGAGGAAATTGATGATATCACCATGGAGCTCGAACTCGCAGATGAGGACGACAAAATACCGTAAGCCGTTCTTAATCACTACTCGATCGAACAGCCTGCCACATGAGTACAATAGATGGGACAAGCGTTCACGATATTTGTGCTGTACACATCGAAGCGGACCAAACTCGAATAACGCTGACGACAAGTCTAACAAATAGATACAAGATCGGGGACGCCTTCTTCCACTTACCGCTGCCAAAAGCGCAGGAGATGCTGGAATCGTCAAGTTCGCAGATAGACGAGGACGTTTCGGCGCTGGAGGACAAGCTGGGTACAATACGAGAGGAGATGACACAACTGAAGGTCGAACTCTACGCTCGCTTTGGACGCAGCATAAATCTCGAAACATAAAAACGACCTCTATAATTATCATAACCCCTGCCACCCGGGATCCTCCTTCAACTCAATCCTACGGGTATTTCATGACCACGTCCAGATTTTGAGCAGACTAAAGGAAAGCAAATCCAATCCAACGAGGAGGACGTGAGTGGAACAATCGGCATTGATTATCGGAAGGGAGCATATGTCCACGACACCACGGTTTGTGTGCTACCTAGGTTATTGGTCCCCCCAAGTGTAACACTCGACCCTATATAAGGACCTGCTGAACATGATTGGCTCTGACGGCCGTGGAAGTTTCCGCGAAGCTCCCGCGCGATATTTAGTCTTATACCTACACGTATTATGTATGTATGTAGGTATATAGTGTATATGCAGCTGTCGGTTTGCGTAGCATTGAGATTGGCGACCACCTAATTATAAGTAGATAGTTTCTGTTGGCCAACTACCTACCTAGGTACAGCCGTACGATGCGGATCGGTAGGGCGGTAGGGCCACTATTAACCTTATTCCAGGTGGCTTCTCAGCTTAGCCAGGCTGCCAGACAGGGGCTGCTAGGACCAACCTGCCTGCCTGCCAACATACCAATACCAACAGTACATATGTACATATAGCCAAGGAACATGTGATGTCATACATATAAACATCCCATCAGCTTCCAAGGGGGCTTCTAGGTACATGTACTCAAGTCCAGGGGGGTCAGCCTCCAGAGCAGCCTGCATTAACACGAAATCCTGACAATTAGACAATCTTTGGAAAGCAGTTCAGTTTCAAATTTAGTAATACATACATGTACATACACACCTACTAAATACCTCTAATACCTATAATACCGAGAAAGCTGCCCGTATCAGACTCTGGTCTTACATACTGCTGGCCGATCACCTCTACCAACCCTCAATTCCAGCCTACCCTGCCTACCTAAAGTTCCGTTAACGTTTTCCAGGTCGAATCAATGACTTACTTCCACCTCTCCATGCCAGCATGGCTGCTACTGCTATTACCACCAGCTATAGTCGTAGCTATTCCTCCCGAGGATCCCATGATAACACCAGCCCCAGACCTCAACGACCGTCTAGCACAACGTGACCTCGACCCCGGTAGCTATATCCACAGCCTAATAGGTAGTCTTGGAAGCGACGTTTCCAGCTACGTAGCGTCAGGTGTACCTCAATTCTTCCAAGACTTACCTAGTGGTTCGGCCGTGGAAAGCTCCCTGGGGATAGACGATACGAGTCTAGCAGCCACCCCGACCCAGGTGTTGAATATACCGTGAGTGAAATAACGCGATAGCTTCTCCCCATCTATGCAATTGCCCTCTTGCACTCCTCCACTAACAGGTAATACGCAGAGCTTATGGTAATTGGACCGAGCAAGGATGGAACGTCCGGATACACGGCAATGTGTACAAGCAGCCCAACATCTCACAGGAAAAGCTCGACGACCTGGCCAATGTATTCCTCATTGGCACTGATATCGACGAGCTATCTGCACCAGAGCAGGACCAGGCCCGGAACGTGACCGCTTCTATCTTCGTCGTTCAGCAGGACGACCAAAATGTTACCATCAACTTCGTGAACGACGTGGATGTTCGTCCGGATGCCAGCGGGGGTGTGATCAACGCTGTAATATTCCCCCAACGTACCCTGCCTATGTCGCCTAGTTCTAACTGGATATGGATGTGCAGCAAGGCGGTGCGCAGTCGATAGATCTCCCCTACCCGACGACCCCCGAGGGCGATTTTGACGCATTCATCATTCTCCAGAACACAACCGGCCCTAACGGTGGACACCTGCTGGCCGGCAACGCAACCTCGAGGATCCAATCGCTCAACATGTACGCCAACGGATCGGACATAGGCAATGCCACGGCATACCTGGTCCCTCCGACGGGCTACACCATCGTCTCGGATATCGACGACATTCTCCGCGTGACTAAGATCTACGTGCCCAAGGAGGGCCTCCTGAACTCGTTTGCGCGAGCCTTCACGCCCTGGATGAACATGCCCGAGATCTACGCGAACTGGTCGGCTACGCTTCCCGATTTCCACTTCCACTACCTGACGACGACGCCTGAGCAGGTGACAAGGAACTACATGGAGTGAGTTCTCTCCTCTCCTCACCTCACGAAGTCCATAAATTTATCCAGGGCTCCCCCCCTCCCAAAAAGCTAACACCCCATCCCCCACCGCCACAGATTCATCTACAAGACCTACCCCTTGGGCTCCTTCGACACGCGCCCCCTCAACTTCTCCGACGTATCAGCAACGCTATCGATCCGGAAGTTCCTCCTCGAGAAGATCTTCGCGACGTTCCCGCGGCGCAAGTTCGTGCTCGTGGGCGACACCACCAACGCCGACGTCATGCGCGACTACCCGCAGCTCGCGCGCGACCACCCGGACCAGGTCCAGTGCATCTTCCTGCGCAACACCACCGCCACCGACCCCGACGACCTCTTCCCCTACAACACCGAGGGCTTCGACGGCCTCGACTCTAACAAGTATATGTTCTTCGTCACCCCCGACGACCTCCGCGCCGTCGACATCGCCGCCGGCCGCTGCGCCAACCCCGACGTCGTCCAGAACGTCACTTTCGGGTATCAGGGGCGCGGGTTCGGGAACGCTGCCGCTCCTTCGGTTGTCAGGTGGGGCTGGGGTGATTGGAGCTGGGTCGCCGTCGTCGTGACTATGGTCTTGGGCTTTGTGCTGTAGTAATAAGCTGGGGATGGGATGGGTTGGGATGGGATAAGTGGAGGGGTGGTGAGGTGGAGGGGCGACGACGATATGAAGATAGGTGACGATACTTATGAATATTCACGGACGATTGGCTAGAATGGGCGGTCATGACAATACATCCTTTGGCATTTACTTCTCTGGTTTTGAAAATTGGGATTCGAATGTGAGGCTGCGACGACTCGGGGCTCATCACCTACGTATGTGTCCCCATGACGATGTCGAGTGATGACGACTACCCTAATCCCTCGCGTATATACTCTATAGGTCTCGTGGCTATCATCCTCGTGTGCTCTTTCTACGGCTAGAAAAGAAAGTAAAAAAAGGAAAAGAGAAAAGAGAAGAGAAGGATAGGAATATATATATAACAATACATGAAAAACAAATGCCAAAAAGCTCAACCTTGGGCGTCCCCAAGGTCTACGAAAACCCCCGTCGGGATTTTACTGCGTTGTGTTGTTGTGTAGTGTTATTGTGTTATTGTAGGCGTTGTGTTGGTTGTGTTGGTTGTGTTGTGGCCGGGCCGAGGGTATACGCCAGGGTTCGAAGTCAGTTGTTCGTTGTTGGCTTCGAACCCTGGGGCCTCCCGAGAGGTGCACCGGTACCCAACTCCTTTTTCGGGAGCTGAGACCACTACACCACCAGTTGGCCTGCTGCGCATTCTCGGCCGGTGCTTGGTGCTTGTCTCATTGGGATCTATAAGGCTTTTTCCAGGTGTGTTTGCGTTGCCCGGGTGCTGTACGTACTGTACCTGGGTTTCCCCCTTTTATTCACCAGTGTTTGTGCGCATGTGTGTGCCTGGACCAGGTCTCGTTATCGTGGTTGCCCCCCGTTCCCTACTCATTTAACGAACCCCTTCATGTACCCGGCTCTACGTGCTCGTAGGTGTAGGTTACCTAGGCAGTATCTATCTATCTTACTACGCACGGGATCAGAGGAAGTCTCGAGGCTACCTAGCTACAACGAAACATTCTCGCGGAAAACCACCAGGGCAAGAGTCAAGAACATTATTGATGACCCCCCCCCCCCTTCTCCTTCGCAGGCTCCGCGTCCAGGCTGCAAGTTTGCCGTTCGAAGCAGCACACACCATTCCAACGCTGGATTCAACGGCGTTAGTGAGTCCGGTGTCGTGATTGACGTGCGAGAGCTGACCATTGCCTCTAAGCGGGATATCTACATTCACCAACCTTCGTAGGTTAGGTACTAACTGATAACGTGAAGAACTATGAGGTAACTGTTGGCGAGGCGGGTGGGTGCCTGGGGTCTCGCCGCTGACGGATGGCCCTTAGGTCGTACTCGCAGATGCCTCAACTATCAACGCCAATTCTAACAAGAACTCCGACCTGTACCTCATCTTGAAAGGCGGTGGCTCGAAATTTGGTATGCTGCATAATCTGACTCAACCCGTAGAGCTACCTGTTGATGGGTTAAGGAAGAGGAGCGGAGATGGGGGTTGGACGGCCAAATAGCCAACCGAGAATGATATCGCTTAGTATATTAATATATACAATATTTCAATAGTCTATCTTATTACTTAAAGACGACTAGAATGAAAGACACGTATTTATACCTAAAATATCCACGCCGGAGATGGTTGCATAATACTGACTACTTACTCTGGTTACATGAGAATTGGCACTTCTCACGGATTGGGGGTATTATAGTCATCTTATCTTATATTTTCTACGTAAAAATCGCATTCCAACCAGTTACATACGTCATATATCGTTCTTTCCTGGCCCTCGATTCGTACGTTGTTTCTGATCGAGTGTTAATGAAACAATCCGATCCGATACCTTTTGACTCCCAAGATTTTCAAATCAAGCCTTGTAGCCGACCTCGATCAAAAGATCCCCGTTATCATTGAACATCGGATTTTGGTACGTGAATGTGCCACCACCAGGGGCCACAAACCGAGCAGCGCTGTTGAGATCGTTCTGAAGCTTGGTCTCGACATCACGCAGTGGCAAGTTCTTCATGTGATCTATCAGGTCACTCTGCAATTTGCTATGCTGGTCTTTGAGCGCATCCTTGGACGTGTTGAATCCAGCGTCGAAACGACTCTGGATCGGATCGGACTTCACTTGGAAAGCTTGCGTCATATCCGAAGGAAGGTTGAGCGAAATCTCGATGCCCCCGTCTTGAACAGCGGCCAATGTGATAGTTGTAGCCCATTCGATCCAGACGTGGATTCTATGACGCTTTTAGAAATCTAGCATATAGGTCTTCGAGGTGAGCTCGGCACTTACGTATAGTAGTAGTCCCAAGGGGCAATCAATACCCCCCCGCTTGCTTGTGCGTGGATTTTGATATGGGTTTCTCCACTGACCTGAATCGCGTTCGATCCGGACTTGGTCGCCATCTTATTGCCCGTGGTGCCTAGATACAGCGTATTAGATGCGTGGATAGTGTAGCATCAACCGCAAAACTCACAAGTAACCTCCAGATCACAGCCTCCATCATCGTGCTTTTCGAACTTATGCCAGTGCTGCTCTGTTTCTTGAGGGTTCCATGACCACTCAAATCCTGTGGTGCCCTCATCGTTCCAGCGAAAAAACCCTGGATCCAATGTGTGGCCTGAATCTCCTATTCCAATGGTCCATTTTGGAACCAGAACACTGTCTACGTCAGCGTGTTGGACCCAGGCGTAGGTAGAGTGATTAAACATGTGTAGCAGCTGCGGAGCGGCGTCTCGTAGGAGGTAGCGGTCCCAGAAAATCTCTCGTCCGACACACATGGTCCCATCCATGCCATCGGATACGAAATTCCCGGTATAGGGCAAGATTGCTTGAGTGGGGAATGACTTGTTGTCTGTCATCTGAAGGTATAGAAGCATGTTGTTCCCTCCTGACTCGAGACCCTCGAGGGGTGTCTGTTCCCCCGGGCCGATGTACTCATAGGTTTGGTACTTCAGCGACGTTGGAGGGAATGATGGCGCTCCTTCGTTGACGGTTTGTGGCTCTGCAGTGTGAAGGCCATAACCAATTGTCCGGTTCCGGCGATCGCACATAGGACTACTTTCGTCGATGTACCATTTGGCAAGGACGGCTCCGAAAGCACTAACGTCATCTTCATCTAATGAGGCGTTTTGGAAATCGCAGTCTAGGAGGCTATAATAGACAGTCAGTGGGATCTACGCAGGACTATGGTGAATAGTCTTTGTACTTAGGCTTGATGATGTCTCCCTCTGAACACGAATGACTGTATCAGCGCATGCATGACTTTGGCCAGGGTCATTAGACGTACGATTGAATGTGAGAAAGAGAGACTTGATGGAAAAGTCTCCTGGCTGCTGAATGACGCTTCTCAACTCGGTATCCTCGTCCGATCCTGGCTCAATATCCACGGAGCCAATTTTAACATTGAAGGCAACTGTCCACCCTGCAACGTCAAACTGCTCCCTGTGAACAAGATGTTATCGTTAGTCTCGATGGCCTCAGCTCGGGCTGCTCTACGACTAAGAATGGAAATGGGGTAGCTCAACGGTGGGTCATAGTTGAAGAACAGTGTTCCCGAAGTAAATTTGCAGAAATATTCCAAGTCGGCGCGACTTGAATCCGTGACCTTCAATGAGACCAGGGGCTGTTCGATCTTGGCATCGAGAGAATCGCCTCTTTTCCCCTTGCATACGACATGGGTAATTTCGTCATTTTGCTCGGCTAGTTTGGCCAGGGCATTATTGATGGCTCGTTGGGAGAGCGCCGTGAGCTGCAGAGACGAATGATCAGATATGCCGGGCTTAGTGTTATCTTATACTTTCCTTCACTTACCTCCGAGAATTCTCCTATGGATGCCTTGAGACGCTTGCTACTCTCGTCTCCCATTTTGAGGCGTTGTTAGGGGATGCTTTTGGATCCGTAGGTGGCAGATGTTCAACGTGGTTGACGAGGAACTTTGATATCGCGAAAGATGAGGCTCTTGGAAGCTGTATGTTTGGACGGGAACTGCTTCATATAAGTACATATTCGCGTCATTTCAATTGTATTATTGTCTCGATGTTTCCATCCCGTCGTTGTGACGCAAGGAATGTCTTGCATAATCAATATACTGAAAGGACCTATGCCTCCTTTTCCCGATGAGGGGTTGCTTGTTGCCCTGATCGAACCGGATGGCTAGGTGAAACCGAACACAGCCCATTCAGCTCTGGAACTGCTATTGGAATCTGATGCTGAATCATATCGACCGGCAAGTGCGTTATTCGCCCAGGACAGAAAACCCCGAGGTCTCACCGTCTCACTACATAAGTATATAAAGCTTCCCCTCACTGCCTCGATGTCCACCGCCTGACTCAATGACCAACGACTTGATGGTTTGCACCACCACCATGCACTCATAACGTTGCAGTTCAGCCCATTTGTTGCTCTAAGTACGGCTTCATTGCGTCATAGAGGAAAGGATCTTGGTTTTGTTCGAAGTTTCGCCTGAGGTTTCGCATTGCATATGTTGATGTGCGGCATTGCATTGCATGCCGCGGAGATGCCACATCCAGCCGGTGAAGAATATCTTGTGTCTTTTCTTTTCCTCTTCATCCCAGATGCATGAGCCATAAAGTCGCGAAGAAGCTGAAATATGCATGTGAGCTGATCTCAGCCGACCAACTGCACTTTTCCGCGGTCAATGCCGTCCTGTATGTAGAACACTAAGAGAGGTCCAGTTTCTGTTTAGGCGACTTAGCCTTGCCGACCTGCCCTCCCCCACCGCAAGAACCTCAACGGCTGGCAGCTGAATCTATGAAATATCCTCCGTTCGAACCAAGTATCCGTCACATGCCCTGCCGTAGACCTGCACTCGGCACGGTGGCAGACATGAGCGAGATCATTTCCCAGCCCAGTTCGCCCACGGAGTGGGAAGAGTACGCACAAAGCGACATAGTCACTTCAATACCATCGAGGAAAGAGGAAAGGGAGGAACAGGTAAGTGATTTACTCTCTTGTCAACCGTTTCTCTTGGCCCAGGTGGTTGCTCAAATAACACAGAACACCATCATTCATCGAGACGTCTACGTGGACGAATCCATTTTATCGGCCAATTCATCGACCGAGCTGCTGTATATCTATACAGATGTATTTGCTTTCACAGAGCCCGAGATCACGATTGCAGCTCCTGCATATGCTCAGATCCAGATTCTCGCTCGGGTTATTACAGCAACAACGCCGGTACACTTGAAAGTGCAACCGGACCTTGATGCAGGTTACCAGATCTATGTTTACACCTCCATCCTTGATCAACCCATCACAGTCTCCACGGGCAAGTCTACGCCTGTGAACTTAGAGCTGGGTCCCGGTACGGGCAACGTCGGAGTCCTCCTAAGCGTTCACACAGATCACATCAACATCAAGTATCAGCAAGGCTACGCTCATTCAAAGGATGACGACTTTCAAGCCAGTCTTGAAACGCAGTTGCGCATCGCCGAGGCTCTCTTCTGGAGGAGCACCTCTCTCTCTATATCACTTTGCTCTCATGTGGCCGTGGCAACCGCCAACCCAGCAGGGTTTTATCCCCAGATCAACACTCAGGCATTGGCTTTGGGCCAACAGCTTGCGGCCCAAGCAATGACAGGGCCAGATATGAGTTATGCGCCGGTGCTGAACATCGAGCAGTACAAGTCCACCGTACGTGATGCACTGGATACGGTTTCTGCTTTCAAGGAGCAATACGACCGATTCCGGGATAAGGGCCAAACACTTGATGATCAAAAAAAGGCCTGGGACACCATGCTTCAACAGGCCAGCAACCAGAAGGGTATTCATATCAATCTCCGCAACCTGGCCATTGCGAAGTACAAGGATGCATGCACTGTGGTGTTGCGCTGCAATCAGCAGCTGAAAGCCGACAATGAAGAGATTGACAATGCTAAATCAGCATTCATGAGGGGAATCGAAGCATGGGAGGCGGCAGAGAGGCTTCGGGCCGCCTTCAACATCTGCAAGGCAATTGCTGGTACCCGTGACTCCTTTCAAGCTCCTTATGGGTTCCAGCTAACGAGTCTTTAGAATTTGTGTGGAATCTTGGAAAGCTCTGCTCAGGCGATGCTTCCGCCATTCCTGACGCATTGTCGGCTATAGAAGATGCAACTAATGCAATAATAGAAGCAGAGGGGATACCCAACCAGGTCGGCGTGAAAATCAAATCCGAGACCCTGAAGAACCTCGGTGAGTGCATGAAAGCCCTCGAGGAGCTCTACCCCAAGATGGATGAGCTTGTCCAAGCGGTACAGCAATTGGAATCCGACCCTAGTAAGATTACTGATATTCCTGCCTTTGGGAATATTTCGGGCAGCAGCGAAGGTGATGCAGACGCTCGGGCGATTATTGCCATTGCTGCGTGGGACAAATGGATTCTCGAGTCTGATCAGCAGTTGGAGTTTGCCATGAGCCAAAACATCGGAGGAGCTAGTGAATACCGGCTGGCTCTGCGGAAGCACGGCGTCAATGGGAAGGCCTTGGCGCAAGCCGAGGCTGAGGCTGTGAAGGCTGGCCATGAATACATCCAAGCCGAAATGGAAGTCATTGGCTGCGATCAAGACATCGCCGCTCTGAAGGACTTGAGAGAAAAGTACCAAGGTCAACTTGACATATATAACCAAGCCGAAGCCAGGTTTTTCGGGCGCTACCTTGGAATCCGGACGAGTGTGGCGATCGAAATGAGAAAGATGGTCTGGGCGTACAAGTACTGGGCTTTGGCAGATAGTCAAGTTGTCCTCGACTCTCAGAAATCTCCCGAGGGGTTTCGAGCAGACCTATTGATGCTTGATGGGGAGATCGAAGCTATCGAAGAAAGATACGCCACCGACTTTCAACGTATGGTCCCTTCCTTAGCCCCATTTGAGGCATAGAGCTAACAGAACTCAGCGTTTACGTGGACCGTTTCTTCCAATGACGTTCGTATCCCTTTTTCATACTGACCATTACATACGCAAGCTAGTATTGACCATCAGGCGCAGTTACCTTCGAACTACGGCTCCTTGATGATTGAAGGCCTCAAGAGCGAGGACCATAGCGCCAGCTTCACACTTCGACCCAGCTCCGATCCCAACAACGAGGAGAACTTCGCCAGTATCTTCGTCGACGGCTCTCACTTCCGACTAGATGGCCTGGAAACCTTCTTGAGTGGTGCAACACCACGACCGGAATATATAAAAAACGGAGTTGTCCAGGTAGACATCCAGATACTGACATCGGGCATCTACGCAGACATCCAAGACAACAAGGTCTTCAACTTCACTAGTCTCCCAAGGAGCGTACGCCTTTCGTATGACCTGATGGAATCAGGTGAACAGGGGGAGACGCATATTCATGCTACCTTTCCAACTGAACAACATGCGGAGCCGACACCATTCACTCAATGGACCATGAAGTTGTTGCATCCAGAAAAGCTCGATTTGAGTGGTCTCGACAAGGTCAACCTACAATGGACTGGCAAGGCACGGTATAGTTTGAGTAGCCGGAGGGAACATATGTCTCAGCCTGTCATCTCGTCCTCAGTCTCTGTAGTGGCTCAGTAGCCTTTCCTGACCATATATAAGGGAATGAGGGAGATAGCCGCACAGGGTGCTCGATTAAGGCATGCTGAGTCTCTGAATTACTGTCGTTACTTACTGGCGTGAATATAATTACCGTTTTGATTTCTGCTGTAAAGAAAGGGTATAAGCAAGAGATCCGATTCATGTAATTCTCGCACATAGATAAGTACGACGATGTCCTACACACGGCACATGGTCGGCTCGTGGATCTCGCGCCAGGTACCTCTGCCTCTAGATATCAGGAACCTCGGTTTCTCTGAGTGAAAAGGGGATGATTTAGGGTGTATTCTGGGATTTCTCCTACCTGCTTGAATTTCTCGCTGAACTGAGGTAGGTCAATGTCGTTCGTCCTTGGTATGGATGCCACAGGATATATATGTATGTATGTATGAGATGCTGTTATGGGTGGGTGAAATGAGACTGACGATAGACGTTCTATGGATGTATCATGAGTAGGTAGGTAGCGAGTACTCCAAACGCGTACTGGTACCACGAGTGCCTGAACGAGTAGCCTTTGGGGGGGGGTCTCATGTACAAGACTGCGAACGCGTTTCTAGTTCATATATGCTATATGGACATCATTATAGAGGCAGGTCCTAATAAGAGCCTTCGGGCTACACTGGGGTTGCTAGGTAGGTAGGTCTCTGTTAGTATTTCTATTGGGGACCTCGGTTCACTGAGTTGGGCTAACGAAGTTCAGGGCATTTTACTATTCAGCACTAAGAATAGGGAATATTTTGAATATCTAGTGCTTCTCGATAAGGAATATGATCGAAAGATGACCCTACCGCAGCTTAAAGCTCATTGATCTCTACATTGAGTTCTGTTGTAGTCCGTAATATAAACTATATCAAGGTTAGGATGCCTATCTAACACTTATCATTAAGGTTCACAAACATATTAAGATAAGACGGTTAACAGGTTAGTCAGAATATGACATAATGGGACTTATAGCAGAGAATTCATGTCCAATGAGAAGCACGTAGTTGTGAGCTGAATCCTGGAACCTGGCGGACTGGTTAGGGTCTAGAAGGGTCGATTGCTTTGCAGTTTGTATGTAGTAAGAATAATTTATCTACGAACATACCAGCTCTTAGAGGTGCGCGTCAAGACACAAAGTATACTGGCTATGCTTCCACACACGCCATGACCTCTAAGCACGTAGCTTGATGAAATACGCAGACATAATTCTACGTAGTAAACAGAAAGACTGAGATGACCCTTATGAAAATCGGACGAGAAGAGGCTATCTGCAAGAAGGAAATAAGGGTCGCCCGCATACGCTGCGACAGCGCAATGTACCCATCCACCTAGACCCCTAAATCGCAGCCAAAACCTCGAATCATATGAAGCCTCGGCGTCTATATCAGTCTTGCTATAGCTTAGACTTACCCTTTATTGGAGCGATCATCACTTATGTCACTGGACATAAAGCCTCCTATAGTTAGCTGACGGACGTGGGTCCCCGGGAACCATTTAATGGAAAAGGGGGTAGTGACGGAGGCCACACACTGAAACCCAATCAATATAATGTCACGTTTGGTACCGTATCATGTGTTAAATCTAGGAAGTATTCAAGCTGTTGTCCTTACGATATATAATTAAAACGGAAGATCTCATTTTGTGAATCGTTGTAGTGGTTGCTGGAGGAAGAGGGACCTGTTAACACTGGTCTTATCTGTTATGAAGTTGATATTATCACCCACAGCTCGACCCTGAGTTACAGTAGATATCATCAATAACTCTAAGAGTGAAAACATCAAGGGTTATTTTATCTAGAGGTCTCAAAGCGATTCTAGGAAGGGGAGTAGATAGATGTAACTTAATCCACGGGATGAAAAAAGATTAGCGAATTTTCCCCTAGCTCGAAGTTCTGATGGAAAAGCTCTAGGACTTTGGGACGCTCGTAGACGCATAATTTGAGCTGTCTGAGGTGGAGACCTGTAAATATTCGCGTTATATGTTATGAGCGTCCGTCGGAGTTCTGCCGATTGACCTCAATTTAGTGAGGCGCGTTGCCGGCGTGTTTCTAGTCGCCCGTTACAAAGTTACGGCGCCGTAGCATATCTTTTCTACATCACAAAAGGACTTGAACATTGAATTAAAGTCGTCAAGGGAATCGTAGGGGCAAAGCATGCTTGTTGTACTTGTACAGCGCGTTCGAGATAGCATAGGGGCCAAGCCAGCCAGTGCGAAGCAAGTAGATCAGTAATGCCTACTCGGCCGCAAGCTCGCGAGGAACCATGATATCGGGGTAGCCCGTAAAACTGTCATTCAAAGCAGCGGCCGAAAACAAATGGAAGACGTAGGCGCAAAAGGGGAGGGGGGAGTTACACTACTTGGATTTTCTTAGGTAACATCTTCTCGTATGGAGGTAGAGCAAGGCTGAGTGAATATTAACCGCGAAGAACCAGAGGTGCCCCAATCACAGCACATCTCCCCTTTTCTCGAAGCCATTAATCACGTATATAGAAGAGGGCGTCCATCAGTGGCTCGAGAATCTACCCCACCATGTAATAATCCTGGATCCGTCCATTGAAGTCTGCTTTTGAATAAGGGTGTTTGGGGCGAGACTTTGAAGTGGAATAGCGGCGCATTCGACCTCATCGTTATGCCATTCATTGGTTTACCATGACTCCGCATCAAACCCGCTCAGAGGTACTGGTGCTCTCCGTAATCCTACATAAGACCTTGTACCACAATAGGTCACAGTAGGGGTCGGAGTTCGGCGTCAGTTACACTGAGATTCAGCAGGTATCCATAGCTGGGGAATCTCGGATGTGTGTGGGTGTGTGTATGTGTGATGATGGTGGGCGGGTCTTCTGGGTCAGTGGAGGGCGCTTTTGGTTTGTGTAGCAACTATGCGTGTTCTTGATGGCTTACCAAGGAATTGAACGGCACGGGAATCACACAATGGTTAGTGAAGGCTTAGAAAAGGAGTCAGCAGGTTAATTGGGGGGCGGATGACCGACAATTCGCGCCTTCGGTCGGTATTCTCGTTTCAGTGAAAGGTTGCAATTGTCAAATTCTGCATCGACGGTTGCTATAAAGCTCTGGTGATCAATCAAGGTCTATTCTTGGGCGGTCTAGAGCTGTCTCGGGGGAATAATGCTAGTTGATCAGTTGGCGTTTCCCCATGTAAAGCCCGAGTGCAAGTCTAGACACGTACGCCCCCTAACCCCGCGAAGTGAACGGGATGCTTTCACTGGAGATCCCACCCACTCAAATTGTGCGGCTGTATGAGACCTGAACTGGACAGTGGTCCCCAGCCCTAACGGGCGAGTTGCGTCTAGCTGCGGTGGTCTGATCCGCACCCGCCGATGACTGCTCTCCCCTGACCCGAGAAGCTCAAAAGGGAAAGCTTTAGCTAGGTGTCGTATTATGGCGTTCCCTTGGACGTCAACTCGAAGGCTAGGCGGTGGGGGATTCGAGGATCTCACCTGAATGCTCAGATCATTCGCTCGTAATCCCTGATTGAAACCGTTGTCCCCGGCGGTAGTTGTGAATGTGCGGTGTGTTTGGCATGAGAATGTGGCCACGAGCATGTCACGAGCAATAAGCCATGCAGAAATCTTCATCTCGTCGAGATTTCGGCGCCATAATCGATTGCAGACGCCGGAAGCATCGCTTGATAGTGCGAATACCATTCGTCTTCGTGGCTTCGGGGAGATGGACTGCTGGATCTTGGCTCCCTGTATGCAATCTGGACATTCGACATGCGCGGCCTCCCGCTGCATAGTAGTCACAATTTTTAAAATTTCCTAGAACTTGCCACCACCACGTCCGCATAGTGGTAAGGGTGGTGGGTAAGAAACGTGCTCATTAGGTCAAGAGTCGCCGCAGATCGCAACCATATAGACGGCGAGGTATGCTGGCTCACCATACGAAGGAGCTCCTGGAAGAGTCCTAGACGTGAACATCGAACGTAAACTTCCTGCATTCTATTGATGAGAGTCGACTAGCCGTGACGCATGCACTTCGGTGTCTTCGTCTTGGGTGAGCCATGGGTCAAGAAGGTAACAATGAGCACTAGCTTATGATACCCATCATGTTAGAATCGAAGAACAGGCACCGAAGGTTTGGTGTCATGGTGGCAAGAAAGTAGCGTCGGAAGACGCATATTCCTGCAAGAAAAAGTAGCAACGACGTACTAGTATATTGGGATCCATCGTCTTCCCGCTCCTATTCCTAAACGGACTTACTATGGACTATCTCGTCACACGGTATGTTTGATGAAGTAAGTAGTGGTGCTTCACAGGCTTCCTTGCGTCAAGTGGGGGGCAGGAAAGCTTTTTCAAGACTTTCCGTTTTCAATCAACCGCAGAATGGTGGGTATCATTATTGGTCATTGACAGGCCTTCGGCGAGCTTGATCGCATAAGAAGGACCCTGACGCTCATCGACAAATAAAAGACGGGCAATTTATTGGGGGAAATAAGAGCTGATATATTAGGCTGCACGATGTATCTACATCCGCGGAACGTTCCTGATGAAAGCCTACGCATTTTTTGAGCCACCCCGGGCCTTGTGATATGGACCTCATGCGGCCATGCACGATCCTGCCGTCGTACAGCAGATCGAGCATAAGCATTAGCCCCTATAGCGGAGATCACACGGGTGTCTACGGATAGAGCCTCAGAAGCAATGGACAACCCTTGGTCATAAATAAACTTGGATTATTGAGCTTCATAGAATATGGAGTCGGAGAAAGTTATTGTACTAGTATCTCTGGGCCCTTAATGACCTAGCGTAATTCATTTTCATAGCCCGGAGGATTTCGTCCTAATGGTCAGGAGGACAATGATTTGCAGCGGACCTCGCAAGGAATAAATCTATCCGAAACATACCTAAGCGAAAGGATGAGATGATAGCGTGTGTCTAAGCCCTATGTCCAAGGTCGTCGGCCCGGGGCCTAGATGATACAGATGCGGGAAGATATATTTGTCGCCGATCGCGCGGCGAAAACTGCAACACACTCCTTCCGTTATCGACTCGGGTTAGGTTCGTCATTGACCAAGTAATACTTGAAATGGAATGCGAGGGTGGTGAAATCACTGTTCCGTGAAGTTGATGGAATAACGACGGAGACAACAAGACTGAAAAAACCGACGGCTTGCGATAACCGTCTGCATCACCACAATTCGGAAATGAGACCGACATGTAGCCGATGATTAAAACAGTGATTGCCCCATGGTGATGAGTTATACCCGAATCACAGACAAGAGAAAATCCCAAGTATACGGTTCGGACCACTGGCGCTGTGGACGATCATTCCTACCTACCATACGAGAACTTATAGTGCGGAGAAGCATATAGTCAAGGATGATTCCAACACTAATTCGGTTGAATAAGGCATTATATATCAACAAGTAGCACTTCCACTATCTGTAGATTGCCCAATGAGGAATCGAAGGAGCAGAGCTGATTGGGAGAACCGTCCAACCTGATCTTATGTGAGCTCATGTGAGGGAGTGCTTGTTAAGTCTCGAAAAATAATGATTGGAAACGATCTTCAGCTCGTCTCGGGAGCTCGGGAGTCGCAACCGGAGATCCTTGCCGGTAAGATATTTTGCAAGGCCCTAGACAAAATAGAGTATGAGAATGTCTTGGCGTCACGAAAGAATACTTGCGATGTGTATGTATAAACGGTAGGTAGGGAGAGAGACGAATGGTCGCCTCCGGTATTTTGAGGGTTGCCAATGGCTCGCTTATGAGCCTGTGATCTGCTGTATCCTGAGTCGACCACGTAGGTTGCAAAAGCCTTCAGTTGATGTCCTGCTCCAGGGTTAGAAAGCTAAGTTTAGTATTACATTGCCTTAATCGACATGAGGCATGCGTGGCATATGATTGTTCTACCCGCATCCCTGGGTCCGCGGGAGAGTGCCGCCGCGTCCGCGACCCAATTAGTCGGGACATGCATAGGTTAACGCATATTAATTGTGAAATTTAGTGAAAGCCAAATTGTCAGTTTCTTAGCTCAAATCGTAGCGATTACTATTTTGGAAGACGAGGGCGCATACCGTGAGCATGCCGTGAGCAATGGCCTCCTGGACCCTTTGTAGTTACTGTAGCGTATTTGCATGATGCTGGCGAGGTTATAGACACCGGATAGATGCGATAAAGTAGGTAGAAGCAAGTTAAAGAACCAACGACTACACTTAACATAAGATCAAGTGATAGCTTATTAGCCTTAGCAGCTGATTGACCTAGAGAAGTGTTGGTAATGGTAGTCCAGTCAAGATCAGTGCGGATACGCAAGGAAGAAACGACTCGCAAATGTGTCTGTCTGGTGCCATCCTAGTGGGGGTGATATATGATGTGTCACATAGTATGAAAAACATGTAGGCTGCTGTTTGCTATTAATCAAACTTGATCAATATTTGAGATTGATACTTGTGAAACAGGGCTTGTGAAGGACGGGAATATTCCGAGCTCCTCCATATGAGATGAACTTCGCGAAAGACCTCGGTAGTCCTCTCGAAACAGATATAGAAAGACGGTACTATTAAGATCGGTATGGAATGGGGCATTCAACACAAAGAACTGTGAGAATACATAATGTTCGTATAGTCCAATGCGGGGACGCAAGGGAGTAAGCAAAGCGTAACTTTTCCTTCGTTAGTGTGTGGGAGAGTGAAGCTCTATTGTCCAGGGGGGGTGTTAACTCCTATTACTACCTCCTTCTGGAAGAATTCTTGGGAGGCCTGTTATAGTCAGGGGTAGAGAAGTCGACAGCCCGCAAGGACCCGTAAGCGAACCCTACCTACGTAATAATTAATCTGTTTTTAGCGCCTGGTATTCTACATTATTCATGTGAATAATTCCTTCGGCGAATATCCCGACCAATGACAATTATCGATTTTACCTCTTCAGCCTCATCAAGGGTGTGCTTTTCCACAACCCAAGGTTTTTTTTTTTTTTTTTTTGTGGAGGGTACGGTAGAGAGGGAGCATATGTCATTCAATGGAGGTTGATGAAAACGCTACTATGGTTTATGATCCCTTTTTGGAAGTTTCAGCTACTCTCACCACCCGATTTGATCCTGCGACTGTAACTATGGATGCATAATGTACGATATTTATGCCGTGTCTTTTCCATTCACGCCATATTGCTCCTGTTACAGGGCGGGCATCGCAACGGCTAAAGTCCTGTGCACAATAATATCACAGCATGTCTTGGAGCGGCGTTGGATCCCAATTCGTATTGGTGCTGACGCAGTCAGCCAAATAACTACCTAAGATTCGTCTCTCATGTGGCCGACCACGCGTTCTATACTCAGCTTGACATTTCGATGACCAACGCAGCTCTCCTAATAGGTGACAGGGTTTGTTTCGAGGTTGCATCGTATTTCACTCCTTGCGGCATTCCGATGGAGAGCCGTGAGACTGAGTAATGTTGATCCGATGACTTTCCCATCCGCTTTCGGTTCTAGCGGAAGGACTGTCTATCTCTAAACCCCCGCCCTCTCACATGACGTGTCAGAATCCAAATATCATCTGCTTTTCTCGGTTGTTGATAAGTGTGCGTGATGGTCGATTACAGGTGCCTGTCTAGAACATGTGCATGTAGCTATGGGCCCACTTGGACCCCTAGTAGCCACAGGTTACCGATTGATGCACTGCAAGGGATACTACCGTTGGGAACGGTCCGGCTATGGTTACAGTCCGATATGGTATGCTGAGCTTTACCGATTCCCGAGTGTACTTGTCGAACTATGCAGGATTCTGGTTTGCCCTCTAACAATCGGCGCATCTTTGCTGGATGGAGTTGGAGCAGGCCTGATGAGTGTTAGTTGGGATACCCACGGTAGGGAAATAAATATGTGTCTTGCCGCGTTCTGACCTAGAGAATGTCGCTCTTGCTTAGCATCCCTTGCAAAAGAATTCGTCCAAATTCTTTGGAGGATTCCTATTTCTTTATCTACTGCTTGGGCTAGGCTGTCCATCAGTAAAGTCCGGCCGCTTGACTGCCAGCGGGTAGTCCTCTTCCTCTCATTCTTCACTTGCCCAAATCTTTCCGCTGCTCAGTTGCGTTAACCAGAATATCAAAGTCAACCTACACTACCGCCTACCGAGAACATTAACCCAGTGACCATGAGTGGAAGCGGCGGATTTTACAAGTACCATTGCAGGAACTTTTACACCTATAATTGTAAGGAATGGGTTCTTGTCAATAATAGTTTTTGCCCCAAGTGCTGTGTAAGTTACCTTGACAACATGGGAAATTGAACTTTGGAGCATCTTTAACGTTTTGATACACAGTCAGAAGGGAGAGGGGAGGACGGGGCAGCGCCCGATATCCCTTCCCGGAGACCCTCGCGTGATATCTGTGTGCCTCGCGTTGAGGACGGCATTCTCTCGTACACGTTGATGGAAATTGTCAATATGGATGAGTCTGGCAACCAATGGACCCTCAGGTACAAGGGGGGCAACCAAACCCAGGCCTCTACCATCATGACAACGAGTGCTATCCCTGGGCCGCCGGTTCCAGCGATTACCCGCTAAGAAAACAGGGGGACGCGATGGGACGCCAAACACGACAGACACTCGACGTTATGAACTGATGATCCTGATACGAGACTGTTCAGTAAAGTTCTATGGGGTATGGAAAGTGAGTCTATTCTATATCGAGGAGGTTATCAGGATGGAGAGTTGATGCTCGCAGCGAGCTCTGTAGCTTGAAGCTGGGCATTCAGTTAAAGGGGATGATAGTGTGCGAGTTCATGATCCATTTTGGACACACTTGTAACTCAGCATTGAGATATTTCCGGTCCTTCTTATCCAGTGATTCAAATGAAGGTTTCGTACACTATTCAGGGAAGAATTCATCAGCCCCTCTTGAGTCCCCTTTGCGGTAGCTAATACTCTAGTTAAGAAACATAACCCGTAGCCTTAACGCAAGGGTATCCTGCCTAGTATCCATGATTTTAATATGACTCGCAGAACTACAATAAGCCATCGGGGGCGACCACATGTCAATCTTGAGCGCTAGGGGGAAATTCCCAGGGTGTTCCATGCAGCTACTTCGTACAACCAAGCTTCGTCATACGAGAGAATCCAGCCTCTCGAAGACAACTTCTGGATATATTCCCAACTAGACGCTGCGCGGACAAAGCTCCGACGATAACCAATGTGCTATGCACTGAGTTGCGCAAGACATTCGGCTTAATCTACTCGGGATTTCGAAGACAAATTTGCGTGCGTCATTGTTCGAGTGATTAAACTAATGTATCGGTGTA
This sequence comes from Xylariaceae sp. FL0662B, assembly GCA_022376535.1. Taxonomy (NCBI): domain Eukaryota; kingdom Fungi; phylum Ascomycota; class Sordariomycetes; order Xylariales; family Xylariaceae; species Xylariaceae sp. FL0662B. Next base: position 165,788 of record JAJJKD010000078.1, read on the forward strand.
TGGAGTAACCCTAGAGGAAGTGATCAACGTATAATATCTAAGAGCTATCGCATCTATTCGCGATCCCAATGTTCGCGGGAATGAGTGCCGCGAAATCGCAGCACTCGATGTTGCGCTAAAGAAGCTACACAGCCAAAGTAAGACAAGCCGTCTGCTTTACAATTATCTGCATGGAATATAAAGAGTCCGGGGTCTTCTTAAGAATGGATATAGTTAACACCAGGATGACTCCATGGACATCGTTGTAGGAGAAGTCGCCATGTCATACTACAAAGCCAGGAGCAAGGAGTCAGAACAAACTCAACAGAGCGAGTAGAAGGGTGTCTTTTCTTACCAACGGCCGAGTCCCGAACCATTCAGGCTAAAATATAGCGTCGTAAGAATTCGTGAAGACATTGAATTCGACAACATGCGTCTAAGCAAGATGATGGATTGATAGATTATTGACCCTCTAGGCTTACAGTACCTGGTGTGCCTAACAATGAATAGATAAGCATCCGTTTAGTCTATTCAACCGGATAAACGCAGAATCATACACTATCTAAGACAAAAGTATAAGTATCGGGTATTCAATATTTCATAGAGTAAGGCTAGACTGTTGAGAATGATAAAGAGATAGCAGAAGCCGATTAGGTCGGCATTGGCACGAGCGTTACTGCAGAAGTCCTGCTATGTATACCTTGGCATACACCGAGTAAGGATCTGTACAGCTGAGCCACATGTTCATTTCTAACTATACCAAATTCATCTTATTATGTATATCACGCTAGTAACACATAGAGAATATTGACTTCCATATCTTTTCTCCCTAACGTAATTTGCAATTGCTTGATTCTATTATGATGAACTATGGCTTGACACTGACTTATTGAACCAACCAGAAAGCCCGAATCAGACCGTATGTTAGTAAGTAGTCTGTAGCCACAAATGTGCGTGGACCGCCACGTGCTTGCTTCTTAGTGTAATTACAAGGGTATATGAAGTACATAGTACCATCAGATGTAGATCTTAGGAACATTCACTTCAAATCAACTATGTCGACATAACCCTTATATCTTTCTTAATATGACTTGACACAAAACGTTCAAATTACAATTTAAGAAACAAATTATTTTGTGGATATCTTCTACGGCCAATTCTCAGTACATGTTTTTTGTCTTTTCAGCTTGGTTTCCACGCCACGACCCCCATTAGCAGCTAACTAGGAGAAGAAGGTAAGAGTTGTTATTATTAAGTAGTAAGCTAAAAATTACATCCTAGTAAAGTGGATTAAATAGGATGTAGTTTTTAGATTACTACTTAATAATAACAACTCATAGGGGCCTTCTCTTTAGCTTGGCCTCGCTTACGCCGTAAGCATTTAAGGCTTAAGCTAAGGTAGGTTCCCGTGTCGTTGACCCACATATTCTCCACATATGCATGTCAAACGGCTGCCCCTATTTAGGTACATAGGTACTAGCAGGAGCCTACCCCCCACATATCAAAGGCTGCCAGCTCGAACACGTCCTTCATATTGTTCATCGCGAAGCTGATAAACGAACATTTATTCCTTGCTCTATAAAATTCCACAAAGCACTACAGCAGGGTAGACTCGCATAAAGAACTCGAGATTATATTTAGGTACAGTTGTGCCTATCTGTAACTCCCTCTGCGTGTCTGCTGCCGGCGGCCGGCCGGTGTTAATGAGCACAACTTACATGCTTTTGGCTGACGACTGCGAGTTGTAGAGAATCAACATTTACCATGGGATTATTTCTCATGGGCCCAGGACGAATACCGATGTCGACTTCGCCACGCCATTTCGGGTCCAGTTGACACCAAAGCCCTGATGCAAGTTGCAATTCGAGAATGTTCGGTATGAAGAGTAGGTTCATGTTTTGTGTCACGTACGTGTATGAGTATTAATTAATACATGTATACTATGTAATACGCTTCAGATGGGCAGAGTAGAGCCAGTGTCGCCAATCTTCCAGTCCCCAATTGTGGGTGTCGAGAGACCTTGTCTGGTGACCACTCTGTTTGAACAACCAGTGCTTCCGTAATAGGTAGCTCACTGCAGTTCTGGCTATTCAGATATAATTGATGAGGAGACTATTTGGGTAGTTTGAGAGGGCCCTAAAGCGCCGAAGAAGCCTCGTTGGAGTCTCAGATAGCTACGTATTATAGGTGCGCGAAAGAGAATAGTGAGTTCTGGATTAACGACACTATATAACTCTTACATGACAAACTGATCCCAGTCCTTTCAATCATATTGAATAATGTCCCAATTAACTCCTCGAGGCTGAGCCTGTGCAATCCACCGTCTACAGTAGGGCACCTGCATCCTCCAATGCCGACATAATCGAACGCTCTTCAAGCCTTCCACAACCATATGTCAATCCCACTTCTACACCAACGCCTATCGGGACGCTTAGTTGATGTGTGTGACGTGGAAGTCGAGGAATGCGAAGTGAATATCGGTGTTATCGGCCAACGTTTGCCTGCCTGGAGTGGAAAAATTGGACCAGCCTGCAAGGATGGACTGAATTTGCTTCTTGAGATCACTTCTCCATCGCCAACCCATGTCGAATTCGAGTCCGATCGTGATAAGGAATTTTTCAGGATTGTCCGTCTGTTTTAGAATGGGCATATGTTGATGGACGGTAATCGTGTGCTTGATTTTGGCGATACTCAAGTAGGCATATATAATACCGAGCACGGCGGGCCAGACTCTGAAGAACTCCTGCCGCTTCTCTCCTTTGCTGGCATCCTGATAGTACCAATAATTGACTTTAAACCTGACGATATCCATTTAATGCCGGGATTTTGTGTTGTATATGCTGTTTGGGTTTGTGATTGCTAGGCTTGTTGTGGGTTCTCGACTGTGCCGAAGGGGATGTAGGACGTGTGGATATTTGATGGGACGAAGTGAAATTTGAGTCCAAGATCCACGATTTATTTATATTAACAAAGGGCACTCGGGATGAACAGTTGTGTGAGTCACGTCTTTATGGGTAGTCGGGTTTGCGTGATACAATTCCAGGCCGAGGTCTAACCTTGTAACATTGCCCTGTCACGAAGCTATTCTCACAATACATTGCAAATAATTGCTTTGTTCGCACCTCTTTGCTTGCTTAAATGTTTTCTCATCTGATGTATCTACGGTAAGTTGGTTATGTGTTGGAACTGGGAATTGTGTTGGCTACATGCTGACTCAACCTCACAAAAGCCTATTTTCTTAACTGTGTCAAGGGTTTGATCAGGCTGTAACAACTCCCATGTCATCTTAGTTATATATCAAATGACTACGGCCCATTCTCTTCGGAAGTTGAAAATTGAATGAGTATGCTTCTGTGGCCTTCGTCCTTGTTGCCCTTTCCATCCAACAGTTATTATTACCAGCTCAAGCTCCTTTAAGCGCTGAAGTTTCCTAACTGCTAGACCACTCAGACTAGGTCGAGATTTATTATCGAAGCAAGGAGATTTAGATACATATTGATTCAAAGTACTAGGCGGAGTCTAGTAGAGAGTGAACCTCGAACTCCTTGTAGACGAATCATTTGTTGAGGTTTTGATTGCCACTATCATGCGTCGCTGTATTAGATTTGATAATAGCGAAGCGAGTCGTCTTGATATAAATGTAGAATACAGATGAGGTATGGCCTGGAGGGCTTTGGTAGACTCGCTCATGTAAGGAACTCAAAGGGTACGGTAGAACCCAGGGAAATGTATCGCCCAGATATTCTATGATTATGAGGTAAGCTGGATAGGAACACTATATTCTCTCAATTATCTAGCTGTAAAGAAGTTTCAATATTTATCTGCTTACTCCAGTTGCCTCCAGAAGCTCTGAGACCAGAGTGTCTACTAATATGCTAGCATTGCTCCGCGACAGTCCTATCTACCTATTAGTCTTTCTCGTGGGCAATGACATGGATAGAGCGTGTGTGACGCTGAAAAGCCACCATTCTAATTTCCATACTTATTCTAGAATGCTGGGGGTAACGGCCCCAAGGCGTGTTAACCTTGCGTTATGAGTACCAGCATATTATGTTGTGTGAGGATGGGTGTAACTTTCGCTGCGGAGCCTCACTGCCCCTGTTTTCATGGAGGCTCCTACTGTATCATTTGGTTAACTCATGGAATAGTGGTATAGTTCCCTGACTTCCAATACTTAGTATTGCATTGATAAAGTCTTAATCGACATCAAGACGTAGAAAACAGGTATCTGGAACCCATCTCATTGTTTGCAAAGCGTTCTACATAGCCCTGTATTTTACCATTAAACTAGACAAATAGTGTAACAAGTGACTACTACGTCCCGTTCAATTATAACAGGCCCTTGCATAAACATTAACTCGTACTTTTGACAACGCCACACTGGTCCTTATTCCAACCCAGTTCTTAGCGGCGGAAATTGGTTGCCTACCCCCCTTTATATTTGTACATCTTTGCGTAAGACATCAGTACTAGTGTAAGGTCCTAGAGTCCTTATAAGCCTAACATGACCCCTACGATCGCTAGCCAAGCTGAATACCGTCTTTCTCGACAGGTTCCCTCTCCGCTGTCAACTCTCCCGGCTCACGACTTGCAGCCACTTCCGACGGCGGCCAGTTGACCTGTACCCAGGCTTTTGGACTATCATACATCGTGCTTTCGTCGCTTTGCGTGTTGCTTGCGCTCTGAGCCGCCAGTCTCTTCCGCCGACGGTGCCAGAACATGGATGCGATCGCGCTAGCCAGTCCCAGCACACCTACACCTGCCGCGACCCCTATGCCGACTGCGGCACCGGTACTTAGTCCAGCGGTGCTTGGAGACGATGGCGACGCAGTAGATGTCGGCGGTGCAGTTTCTGATATGCCCGACGGAGTTGGCGTCGACGGCGCGGTGGACCAATGCGCGCCATCCCACGATCCCCGGTTTGCCCAAGGAGGGCGGCCCGTCCAAGCCGCAGTGTTCGCCGCCACGGTCGTCGTGGTGATGCTGTTTTCGACGACGATACCGTATGCCATGATTGTACCCGGCGGCTTAACCGTGGTTTCTTCCCCGGCCGTTTCGCTTCCTGCGAGTGTGCTGTCCGCGATAGTTGTGAAGCGCGTCTTTAGGTCCGTGTTGAATATGCTCATGCATCCCAATGTCGGTCCCCAGTCATCACTGTAGCTGCTCGATGACGGCGCACAGATGTAGTCACCCTCTCTGAGGGTTGGTTAGTACGTTGGCGCCGCTTTTGATTTCCGTGCTGAAAAGGAAACTCACGGACAGCACGTCGTGCGCGTCATTAAGGCAGAGCCACTGCTTGTCAACGATCCACATGCCTGCGTGTAGCCTCCAGGACAAACCCCAGGTGTATAATACTGGTCCTGATAAGGCGAGTAGTTGGCAGGAAAGCATGAGGATTGGTAAGGTTTTCCACTAATCACAAACGCGAGTCAGTGATTGTTTCTTCTGGAGAACTTTGCTCAAGCAATGATATAATCTTCGGGTGCGTACTGGAGCCAATAGGACGTCGACGCCGTATTCACCCAATACAACGCCGTTGACGCTAGGCAATCCGCCGGCGGCGTGAATGATGTCGTGAGAGGGCCTAGCGACATCCTCGGTATCGCGCTTTAAGAAAAAACACGGCCCAGCCAGTTGCCACTTAGTCTTTAATAGATGTCTTCATTAACCATGCTTCCAACCGCCCCAGAGCAGTGATATCTTGAGCGTAAATCCAGGTCGTAATGGACGAACGAGTTAAGAGGCAAGTCTGGGGAACGAAGGAACCAGCCTGTGACGAGACTAGATATGCTGTGCCATGATCTCTTTTAATATGTGGTTTGCCCACAACTGCTAGCCTTACGATCTTAGAGATCTCAATGCTTATATGGCACAGAGTGACACATGCTGACATTGGTGCGTCGTATTTGGCATGCATGAGGTAGGTACAAATTTCCCTTGAAGGGCACATGTTTATCAGGGCTCGAACCGCCGCCACCCCCCGATTCGTCCCAGGAGAGTTAGCAGCGGATGATTTGACTAACATGGTCGACTGCTAACCGCCCTCTTTAATTTGCTGGTGGTTAGCAAGCCGTAGCCAGTGGCCCGTGGCGGACGCTCAGAGCCGGAGAGCGAGTCTAGTTACAGGGGTATTCGTTGGACTCGAGAGATTCGGTAGCTACCAACGCTGCAGTCAGGGTTGTAATTGAAGTAATCCCTTCAGAGCTACGGGACCGAACTAATTCTTATGCGGAGGAACTGCATGATATATATAGCAAAAATACCGGGGCCGAAGTGATAACTTAATCTGCATTTAGGTTACGGCTCGGCCCGCCCCTAGTAAAATTGGGGGGAGCGCGGGGGCACTTCGGGGGATGGGATGAGATGGCCCAAGCTGAAATTGTTGTGAACTCGACCAAGTGTTTTCAGGGGCTCAGAACCTAAGCAAGTTGGTTGCAGGACTCATTGCCTAGAAAAACTTAAAAAAATAAGTAGTAAAAGCAAGGTCGTACATATCTAGTGTACCGGACTAGCCGATTCGCTATCAAGTCTGCAAGTCTCGAAAATTGTTTTATCCCATATACGTGGCAGGGGGTTATGCGCCTATGCGGGTGGCTCAGTACTTCGGCGGATCTCCTACCTAACCACTGATCTTATAAAGTACTGGTACATAGTGCTGTCAAATAGTTGAAGCATAGACCTTAGTGTTAGGATGAAGAAACATTAACGATTGAGTCAAGCCAAAGGCTCGATAATAACTGAAAAAGGTGTTTCTTCCCATCGATTGATTTCTAATTTTGTAGGTAGAGACATGCGCTCCCACCGTCTCAGACTGTCTCACTTTAACATATACATGTATAGATATTTACTCATGAATCTTTGCTGAACGTCTGCGGGCAGCTGTGTTATCGCACCGCCGCACAGGATCTCACTGCAGGGCAACACTACATAGCTCGTTGGTTACCTGCCTTCAATGGCTGGTGTTACCTACCAAAAAGAACTGGCGAGCCTCTCTGTCGGTGCCGAGAGAGATGTTTTCAACAGTGGCTCATGATAACAAGTCGAAGTGCGATAGGGTCGCAGGTACTCTGGGGATGAACAGTCTCTAGCGAACTCCATCCCGGATTATCGGTATAGAGGTCTCGCAAGCGTCGTGAATTCTAACTAGGATAAGTAGTCGTCGCAAAATATGCACAAAGCCTGACCGCTTAACCTGAAAGTCCTCGAACGTCGTTGAGGATAGTTTATCTACCACTACATCGGTCTGGAAACAGGGTCTAAAGAGACCGTATGCACATGCTGCATAGAAGGCCATACGTAAAAAGCATTCGAGTAATAACAGGTGGTAGAAAAGCACAAGTTTTTGGGAGCATGGTGGGCGGCATATTATCCAAAACCAAACTCAACTCTAGGGACAGTTCCAATAGCTTTTGTTGTGTTATCTACTCAGTAGCTTTAGTCAATTGGTGCTTCTCTATTATTGTGTACTTAGTAGATACTAAAATCAAGGCGTTCTTCCTATAAGACAGAATTTAAGTTGTATGGCTGCATCTGCACTATGGATATTCCCTTAGAAGATGGATCGGATAAATACATATACATCTTGAAAGAGAATTTCTGATTGGCTATTTAGAGCCCTATATATGCATTTAACCGCACTAAATTCTAATGGGGTACCTACTCTGCAGTGAGGGGTGGTAGAGTGGTCGTAGACAAGCGCTGCTACATAAACATTCGTCTTTCAACTTTATTTACTTTCTGGACACGCCTCCTTGTTACTTCTGCTGCAAGATAAGGCTGTCTGCGCTCTAGGCGTTATTGCAAACATGGCATGTGGTTCAGGTTGCTGTGGACCACCTGCTTCTCCAGTTGTGGCAGCTCAGGACCAGACTCCGGAGCCGTCTTCGGCTTCGGTGAAAGAGCAAATTGTTGCCAATAACTGTCAGGACGCCTGCTGCGCCGATGAGGACGTTAAATCTATTAAAGACGACTGCTGCAATTCAGAGAAATCGGAGGCCGGTAATGCGGGCGACACCTGCAAGCCTGCTGACGCGACTGATGACTGCTGTGCTCCCCGGATTGAAGACGACGCTGGGGACGGCTGCAAGGATGCCTGCTGTGCTCCTCGCGGCGCAGGCATTCAGAGCGACACTAAGGAGGCCCAGATTGCTTGCCCCGTCTTAGCTGAAGATGACTGCAACGATTCTTGTTGCGCAGCTCCCAACTTGACCGCTTCAGACCCCACTGAGCCGGATTGCTGCAAGGGAAAAGCTTCGCCCTGCTGCGACGCATCGTGCTTGGAGCGCCTAGCCCGTCGCTCTTGTGAGAACGATCAGTTATCGCCCTCTCCTCAATGCAGTGGAAAGAACGAGGACGGCAAGCCATGCAGCAAGCACACGCGTACGACACGCGAGCGGTATGCTGCCAAGCTAGAGGCACTTGGCTGCATCTGCCGTGCTCTAATAGCTCTCGGACAGGAGTCGTGCTGTGCACCTAAAGAACGATCCTCTGTAAAGAAAAGACAAAGCTGTGATAAGTCTCGTGCCTCTGTCGACTCCTGTTGTGCTGCTACGACCACTGCTACCAGCACCTGCAACAAGTCGACCGTCAAGAAGCGACGGTCCAAGGATAGCTGCTGTCGAGTCTCTACTGAGAAAGTAGATAAAGCGGGCTCATGCGCCGGCGAGGACTGCTGTAACGAGAAGAATGTATTAAAAGCGACCAATGCAGTCAAGGCCATCTCTCGTGATACGGCTACCGTCACCGACCTCGAACGGGGAATGAGCGGCTCCGAGCATGTCATCCTCAGCGTGTCCGGCATGACTTGCACAGGCTGCGAAACGAAGCTGAGGCGCTCTCTCGCCGTCGTCCCTGGAATTAAGAACCTGAAAACTAGCTTGGTTCTATCAAGAGCTGAATTTGATATTAACCTGGCTACCACCTCCGTAACAGGGGTCATGAAGCATCTTGAAAAGACGACCGAGTTCAAATGCGACAGGGTTACCAATCAAGGCTCGTTTATCGACATTATCCCGCCCGGCAGCCCTCAAGAGTTCCTTGAACAGGACTACCCAGTTGGCGTCTCTGAGATGACTATTGTGAACAAGAATATTGTTCGCGTGGCTTTCGATGCCAAGATCATCGGCGCGAGAGATCTCATCAACCACGGCTTTGGGGATATGCCCCCGTTGAAGCTCGCTCCTCTACAGGGCGATCCAACGGTCGAGGTGGGAAGCAGACACGTTCGCCATGTTGGATACATGACCATTCTATCGGCCATCCTAACTATCCCGGTCCTCGTTCTAGCTTGGGCGCCACTTCCCGAGCATGACATTGCTTACGGATCTGCCTCTCTGGCTCTGGCTACTATCATTCAAGTTGTAATAGCTGGACCGTTCTATCCAAAGTGTCTCAAGGCTCTAATCTTCTCTCGTGTCATAGAGATGGATCTTCTCATCGTACTCAGTACCACGACGGCGTACGTTTTTTCCGTAGTGGCATTCGGTTACCTCGTTTCCGGGCACGCCTTGTCAACCGGCGAATTTTTCGAGACGAGCACACTTCTAGTTACTCTGATAATGGTTGGTCGTTACGTTGGTGCTCTAGCCCGCCAAAAGGCTATCGAGTCCATCTCCGTACGCTCTTTGCAGACATCGACGGCCACACTCGTCGGAGATGATGGCGACACCGAGATTGATGCCCGTTTACTTCAGTACGGAGACCGGTTCAGAGTGGCCCCTGAATCGCGTGTGCCGACCGATGGGACCGTTGTATCGGGAGAGTCAGAAGTGGACGAGTCTATGATCACCGGCGAATCACGACCTGTGGAGAAGAGACTCAAGTCAACGGTTGTCGCTGGCTCTATCAATGGCTCCGGAGCCTTGGTCGTGCGCTTAACGCGCTTGCCTGGAGAGAATACTATAAGCAATATCGCGCTCATGGTCGACGAAGCTAAGCTGTCCAAACCTAAGATGCAGGATCTCGCGGATAAAGTGGCCAGTTATTTTGTACCGGTGGTGCTTTGCCTAACTGCTATAACCTTTGTCATATGGATTGTAGTTGGTGTAGCCGTGAGAAAGCAGTCAGGTTCGGAAGCTGTGGTCAACGCAATCACCTATGCGATTACGGTTTTAATTGTTTCTTGTCCGTGTGCCATCGGCTTAGCAGTTCCCATGGTCGTCGTAATTTCGTCGGGTGTAGCAGCGGACAGGGGCATTATATTCAAGAGCGCGGAAATTATAGAAGTGGCTCACAAAACCTCTCATGTTGTCTTTGACAAGACAGGTACACTTACTCAAGGGGCACTAACTGTGGCAGTGGAAAATTGGGTATCTGGGGGCCGAGATCACTCGACTGCTGGTCTTCTCCTCGGCCTCGTTGGCAGCAGCAAGCATCCGGTTTCTACTGCGGTAGCCTCTCATCTCAAGGGGAACTCATTCGCGGCTACGGAAGTTAAAGATGTCAAGAGCATCGTAGGAAAAGGCGTGGAAGGCTTAAGTCCTGATGGCCACATACTGCGTGCGGGAAACTCTCGCTGGCTTGACTTGTCGTCCGATCCCCACGTCAGCAAAATTCTCGCAAATGGCTACACCGCCTTCTGCTTTACAGTCAACGACTCCCTTGCTGCTGCTTTCGGCCTGGAGGACTCTCTTCGTGCGGATGCCGCCGCGACAGTTTCCAAGCTGCAAAGTCGTGGTATCGCCGTGTCTCTCATCTCCGGGGACGATGACGGTGCCGTTCGATCAACAGCAGCCCGTCTTAATATCCCCGATAATCATGTTCGTTCCCGCTGCACCCCGGGCGATAAGCAAGCCTACATCCAAAGCCTCTTGGCTGCTACAGCTGTGCCCGCGAAGCGCGTCAAGCAGTCGAGGCCTCCCGTAGTCGTCTTTGTCGGTGACGGGACTAACGACGCGGTTGCTCTCGCCCAAGCCACCATAGGCATCCACATAAACGAGGGCACAGACGTCGCCCAGTCCGCCGCCGACGTGGTGTTGATACGACCGAATATCGCAAGCATCGTGACGGTTATCGACGCGAGCAAGGCCGCCGTTCGCCGCATCATCTTCAACTTCGGCTGGAGTTTCGTTTACAACCTGTTCGCCATCCTACTAGCGGCGGGTGCTTTCGTGAACGCGCGTATCCCGCCCGAGTTCGCCGGGCTGGGCGAGATCGTCAGTGTGCTCCCCGTTATCGCCGCTGCGGTGCTACTCCGCTGGAGTAAGATTTAGGTCGTTGCGTCGCGGCGAAGGAGGTGATGGGAAGCGAAATAGGTTGGTGGATTGTATGAGGATTACGTAACGTATATTGGGTGCAGCTAGATTCAACATCTTTTTGCCGGGTCTGAGGTACATCACGCCTTCTTAAGTCTTAGACTAGCTACTTGTCAGCAGTAGATCAACGAAGCTTGAATTATTCGTCAGCCTACATGTCTATTGCTGTATCGTGGGTGATAATTATTCTCTTTGCTCCCGTGCTCGGTACTAGACTTCGTCGTATCCACTCAACAGTGTTAACGCGATTGGCAAGGCCTTACATTTCATCGTAGCCTAGGTATTGCAAGTAATAAAACGCCTCTAAAGACTTTCTAGTGTCGCGACGAGAAATATTTCTGACCGTGGCGTTGAACATACTCATGACGACGCTAAGTCCTAGCACAACCGAGCAAGTGAAAAATCAGAAGGCTACCATGCCCCGAACCAGCTTCAAGAGTAGTATCTGGGGTTAAATAGGGTATATTAGCATATTGGTCATCGAAAGTGGAAGCAAATATAACGGTCAAACCGAGGCGGCAAACATTCAAGGGTTAAGGATCATGTATGTTCCATCGATTGTTTATGAGTTGCCGGCATCATCCATGCTGATGACGAAGAAAGCAATGACTGACACTTTGGCTTGTATAACAGATCAACAGATCTAAGGGTTCAACATGTGGTCATGGCGGCAACACCATTTATCTGTAGAAGTCGTTCGAGTGTGAAGTCATTCGTGGTCTATTGGTTTATAGCTGATGCCATTCTGAGCAGAAAGGAAAAACAAAAAAGCGAAAGGCAACCATCTAAAGAAAGAACGCATCGTGGTCCAGCTTGTAATAGCACGTAGCTGTCCGAATCCTGACCCGGTCCATTCCACTTCGCCAATCAGATATCATAGCCTCATTGACCTTTCCTAGCATTGTTCTCCTCCGCGCCGTTACTTCTGTTCCTTTCCCTTTCCCTTTCCCTTCGGGTCTTTTTGTGCCTCCTGTTGCCATTTTTCCACTTCACGGATCATAGCTCTGGCTTCAGGCTTGTCATTGTCTTCGGCTTTTTCGCCAAATTTGGAGAGAAGTGTCCTGAGTTCCCCGAGTCGTTGGCGATAGGCGTCGTTTTTCTGTTCGTTTCCAAAGGCTGTAGTGTATTCTGTCCTGAATTGTGCCATCACGGTCCTGGCGTCGGCTAGTTTGGAAATTTCGGAAGGCATATTGGTGTTGGTGTGAGACGCGATGGTATGCAGGGAATAAGTGAATCTTGGTGGGTGTGAATGAATCTGATAATAGGAAGGGAAGGCTCTGCAAGAAGCCATCCTTTTATAGACCTAGCCATACCCATTGGTGAATAGGTCATGGTCACATCTTTGACTCTTCTAAGTGACTAACTACCTACGTCTGGTTGTTTAGATGTCATACCAAGCTTGCTTGCCAAAGGTTTCCGGCTGACGGGCCGGCTCGATATAATGGCATGATCCATGGCTGTTTGTTCTCGGGAACAAATTGAGTCGGAGATCGGAACTTCAGAGCCAACATTGAAGGTGGCTACAAGAAAGCGAGGTAATGCTATATAATCCGTATGGTCTCTATGGTTGTTGGCATTGCCTTTCTCACCTACATCATAAGAGGTTTATCTCTCAAATGCTTTGATGGAACATTTGGTTCTTTCTTGGGGTGTACTGTGTGTGCTGTTGACATATTTGGTTAAAAAGGAGCTGATTAAGACGTACTCGGGGTCGAATCATAGGTAGAGCAGGCAACCCCTAGGATGCTAGGCCAATGTATTACAAGTTCAAATTTGACAGCATCTAGTTGCTGGTAACGCAAGCGTTTGATTCCTAGAAAACATTTGCTGATGGCGAGGACAAGAAAGGGGTATGTTTCACTCGTAACTCGGTCAACAGGTCAGCAAACCAGTGTTAGCATCAAACTAAATCAAGCAAAACAATCACGCTCATTCTGACTTGACTCAAACAGTGAAGTATTTTTTCTTCGATATCTTTTGTTGTTGACTGTAACTAATCGGATACCAAATAGCCTTTGAATTTACCCCTGAATTTACCCCTTGGTCCCAAGACTCACGGACATCAAAGTAATCAACCCATAATAAGGGTAGCTGTTGTCATAGGGCTGTAGGGATAAGGCCCACTACTATAACGGTCCTACATATGGCCACCTGTATATATATGCATAGAGGAGGCAGAGCCTCCTCTAGATTCGCCTTTCACTCAATACACTAAGCACTACGCTCTTCATAACTTCGTCCCATATCGACAGTAGCAACATAGGGCATACAGTAGAAGATAACCAACTACCAAAAAAACTAGGAACTTGTCACGATGGATCGCCTAGGTGTGCGAAAGAAACCTCAAAATGTTTGACAAGTAAGGTCTCACAGCGATTTGATATCTGTAGCCATTATATCGGTAGTGCTGTGATCTCTGGTTGAACAGAAGAAGTTGTATTCTTCAAAGTTCGAGCTAGCTACAATAGGCTGGAAAGAGCATTGTATATAAGGCGACCCCCGTGACTGAAGATGCTCCGCTCCTTTGTCCCCCGGAACACAGGATCCACTTCCGTGATCCTTTACACTGCGACACAGGGGCAAATAATTTGAAAACCCCTTTAGTTTGACTCAAGTAACGGGGAGAAATTGGTTGACCGGATCAATTCAAACAAATTATTTGATTTCATGGCAATACTGAGCAAACAGGCTGACTACCTATCGGGTCAGCCAGCGAGCCGAGTAAAGAATGTTGACAAGTCAACTAACAGGCTACCCAACAGGTCAACTAACAGACTAGCTGAAAGGTTAGCATGGCTGCGTAGCTTTCCAGAAGGTGGATATGTCTTGCAGCTCCGGGGACCAGAATCTCGCCGGCACGGTGTCGAAAGGCGCCTGTGGGCCCAAACGAATACAGAAGCAAGCAGAACTCCAACACGATGTGATTGATTCTCAAACCCCCCATCTATGATAACGACATATAGACACGTCTTCTCATCTAGGTACAAACCCCTCCCCTATCCTCTAACTAACCCCTGTTACCGCCACCACCGCCTCAAACACCCAACGTCTTCAGGCTGTTAACCAGATCCACGATGCTCTTCTCGAAGGGGATCCAGTCGATGCCCAGGACCCGCGTCGCGCGCGAATTATTGTACTTGTATGTGCCCTCGGCCGGGCGGCCGCCGCCGGGTGTGTCCTCAGCGGGCAGCTTGTCGGCGAGGTCGGGGAAGTGGTCGCGCACGACGCGCACGAGCTGGCGGTTATCGTAGTAGCCGGCGGTGGTCAGGAAGCGCAGGCCGCCGGCCTCGGGCCTCTCCATGGCCTCGACGTGCGCGCGCGCGACGTCGCGCACGTCGACCCAGAGGAACACCCCCGGGTGCGGGATCTGGCCCGCGGCGCGCCAGCGGCCCCGGACCAGGTCGACGACGCGCGCGTTCGACGTGTTGATGGCGGCGAGGCTGGAGAGGTGGTGCGCCACGGGCCCGAACACCATGGGCGGGCAGACGGTGGCGAGGTCGAAACCGGGGCGCTCCGCCGCCACGAAGTCCCACGCCGCCTTCTCGGCCTCCTTCTTCGACACCCGGTACGAGGTCGGCGGCGGGCCGCGCACGCCGTCCTCGTACGTCGACGGGTTCCAGTCGGCCTCGCTCCAGGTCTTGGCCGGGTTCGTCAGGTCGGCCTCGGCCAGGACGGCGGCGAAGGAGCTCGTGACCACGACGCGCCGCACGGACGGCGCGTACTTCCTGACGGCCTCGAGGATCGACCGCGTGCCCTTGATGGCCGGGTCCAGGAGCTCCGTCTTGGCGTCGGTCCAGTTGTAGTGGAAGGGGGAGGCGGTGTGCTGGACGTACTCGAGCCCCGGCGTCGCCTTCACGACGTCGTCGAAGGCGTTAGGCGCCGCGAGGTCCGGCACGATGGCCACGGCGAGCTTTGCGCCCGGGTGCGCGGCGCGGATCTTGGCGGCCTTGTCCTCGCTACGCACCGTGGTCACGACTTCGTGGCCGCGCTTGAGGAGCAGCTCGAGGACGTGCGCTGTGGGGTGTCTGTTAGTATTGTGCAAGTTCTCTTTCTTCCTTCGAAAAGAAGAAGACGCCTTGGCTGAAGGTATTGTTCATGCACATACCGGCAATGAAGCCTGATCCACCTGTTTGTCACGGCGTAGTCAGCATTGCTCTTCTATTCGCCTATCTTTCTGCGTATCGCGATAGCTTCGCGAGAATGTGCGGGATATATATTTTGTCTCTACGAACCTGTAAGTAGTACTTTAGGCATTTTGACCTTAACTATGCCGCGTATCGCAAGGGTCCGATCGGTATATTGTATAAACCGGAGGAATACCTGGGAATATTATACGGGAAAGGCATTTTAGGTCCTTGGCAGGTTGTCCGGGTCGACTCGATACTTATACCTATTCGTTTCCCATACCGCGGATTTCAGCCCTTGAAGAAAGCGTCGTGTCGGGGAAATTCCCTGCCCCTGGCACAACCATGATCGATACTTCTTCCCCCATATATACGTAGAATGATAGTAATTGGTTGTTCTGTTTTGTGCCTAGGCGTATTATGGGAAGTTATCGCCGAAAATCGGTGGAGACCCAGACTCTGGTTCAATGGACCGTTACCTTATATAGCTTGTGGTGACGGTACATGTACCGTATGAATCAACCGTGCAACCCCGCGATGTTGTCATTAGCCGCTGGATTACGGACTGATAACGACCATTATGTAAGGCATTAGTGTGGCTTAGCCGGGGTTTATCTAGCGCCCCACCGAAAAAGGAGGGTACAAGAAATATATATTAAAATAAGTCTGTCTGAAACTGTCGGTCTTCGCAGGTATCGCGGTCTTCGTAGGTATCATACTTGCGCACAATGGCCCAACCGTAAGGCAGGTTTTACGTGGTACTACCGCACGCAGGGTGACCGGTAAGCCATAGGTTCGAATCTGGGGGTTCTTTTTTTTTTTTCACACTTGATCTCATAATTTTCACCAAGCAGACCACTCCCACAATGATACAGCAACCTGTTTCCTTTTATTTCAGTTGATACACCAAGCCATGGTAAAGGGGACATATAATAAAATAACAGCAGTGTCTACATGTACCCATTACCTACCGTGCTGTACCCCTCTTCTGATTCGTAATCAATTAGCTGGTACATACATGGAATTCCCACATTCAATGCTTGCGACCGCTGCTTACGAAACTACGGTATGTAGGTAGAGAACCTCACTATCTCTACGTTTTGTTAAGACCTAAATCCGCCGTTAGGATACCACCTAGCTAGCGTCGTATTCGGCCTTTATCTCCCATCCCCTTTCGGCGTTAACGTAGCATAATATGATATCAGTATGTATGTATTGGCCCAAAAGATGGGTATTGCAGATCTTATTACAGTACAATGCAATAGGCGATATTCGGATTTTGTTCTGGCTCTTGATGGCGGGATGCAAGATAACGTGGGTATTCGGCGATACCTCTTGTTGTCTCCTACCATTTATTAAATTTTCTGGTGGTTGTTATTGTCGTCGAGTGCTGACTAATAATTCATCTTCACTTTCATATTCATACGCGTGTGGCAACATTTATCCTAGGTAGTCCTGACATCGTGCTTGGTGGGAAGTTTTTGGCAAAATGCCCATATACAATCCCACCGAAAACTGGCCTCATTCATGTCTATCATGTGTCTACAAACACCGTCGACGCCGAATTATGAACCCCGACTACGTACGGGTGGAAAGGCGGCGGCTTTGGGCGCCCATGTGATCCACAGACCTATTCTACATGACCGGCCGTAAATTGCCTTATAAACAGGCGGCAGAAGCCTTCCCCCCGTTGCGTGCTCTGCCCACTCTTAATGATTAGGAGAGAATCTGAATAGAGTCCTTTCCCAATCGGAGTATTGAACCATCTCCTCAACCGTCCGTCGTGTCCATGTGGTCAACAGAGGATTTAGCCTTAACTGCTGCGATTCGTTCGGCTTTCCATGCTTGAATTCGTGCCCGCAAGTCATCCGCCGGCACCACGTCCTCGATGGCCATGGGATTTCGCGTGAAGGGGTCCCGCGGATTGGACAGCAACTGCTGGATGATCGTTGAGCGGTCGACGATGTTGTTAGACGGGAGAATGACCGGGTCGTTCATCAAGTCACCCATCAACGGGTCCTCAAACTCATCCGGTATCTCGCCTAGGTCGAGCTCGGCCTGATCTAAGCGTGCCTTCGCTTCGGCAAACTTAACTTTCAAAGTTTCCCAAGCGGCGATTACCTCGGGGGCCTTATGTAGACTGTTCTTAAGTAATCGAGAAGCCGCATCGAAGTTTGACGGTTTATACGAGCGACCGTCTGCGGCGACCGCTTCAATGAATGAAGGTTTCGGGCCCAGATTGATGTATATGTCGATAAAATCTGATAAGAGGGTCTTGGGGTCGAAATGATACTTTTTGGCATCCTCGACCTTAAGATTACCTCGCTTGGGGCCGACTAGGGACTCCAGGTTGTAATTCAACATGCTTGCTAGTCGATTCACTATCTCGGGCATAGTGAAAGGATCCCGTAACGCGGCCGTGAATAGCTTCATCATTCCCATTGTGTCGTTGACGAGCTGCATCCAGGACTGACATTGCTGCTCTGCTGATTCTAAGTCCGACCGGACCTTCTCCCTGTCTTCGGGAGACAGTGTCGGATCTTGCAGGTTCTTTTGATAGTCATGGATCTTGACAAGTTTAGTCAACGCTTCATCTAGCAGATACGTTGCATCATTCAGCAGCAAGTTAACGAACTGCACGAAAAACTGTCGATTGACCCTGGGAATGGTTAGAGACATAATGAGTGATGTGACAATTCCAAACATACTTGCTCTCTCTGCTAAGCTGCTCCTTGTAGACACTATTCGGCCATATGCATTTGATAACTTGGAATATCTCGTAACGGATGTTGAACTTGTCATAGAATGCGGAACTGACGCCACTGTGTTCACATTCTGCCATTATTAACATTTAATTAACCAGCCGCGGATTTTCGGACTCACCAATGTAAAATCTCATCAGAGCATGTAGAAGGTGCTCGTTGGCAAAATCAGACCCAACAAGTGTGTCGCCCAAAACCCCCCTGCTAAGGTGATAAATGGGCCAGGTGCCGGAGAAGAGCAGTGTGACGAGCGAAGACTTTAGATAAGGATTCTTGATGTATTCGGAGGACCTCAAGAATGTGATGCATAAAGCAATGATCTCATCCCCAACGGCCGACATCAGAATCTGAGGTACAAAGCTAACGAGAGGCGTGAGCTGTAAGGACACTCTAGGAGGGTTATGACAAAAACCTACCGAAAGACAAACTTGAAGTTTTCCACGACATCCTGAAGCGCGTATTCTGGCAGACAGCTGAATGCCTCTGGTTTGTCCGGTGAAAGCGGGAGTTTAAAGTCTTTGCCCGGTTTGTAGTCCACTCCACTAGCGACCCGAAGAAGCCAAACCGAGACATATCGCATAAACTGCAGCGATAGGGTTTGCATATTCGTGTCCAATACAACTGCTTCTATAGCGTACTTCAGAGCTATGTATTTCTCGACAGAGTTGACAGCATTTTGTAGGTGCTGCCGGGCCGCGTGGAGCCGCAAGGGGTTCTAGTACAGTGAGCATGAAGAAAGATACGCAAGCAAAAGGCATTGATTGACTTACGCTCTGGAGGTTCGGCATTTCGTCCTCCATCTGCTTGATGAATTTTTCGACATACTTGATATCTTTATCAAGATCCTTCAGCTTAGAGTTTGTGGCACCCAAGCCATAGTGGTGAGCGGCTAATGCTAGGAAGAAGACTTCGGAAATGAAATTAGATGATCCCGGGGCCTTCGCGCCGTAAAAGGCATCGGAGGTAGCCTGATCCGCATTTAGCTTGGTTTCGTCGGACACATCGACGCGAGGCCTGCGACGCAGGTAATCAACATCGATCTTATCTATTTTTGAGAAAGTGGCATCCATGAACGGCTGGCAGAGTTGGTCCAAGATGGCCGTTACGTTGACCATGAAACCGTCCGAGGCTACGTCTGTGACCTTAACTTGCAGAGCACGTCTCTTATGGTTTGTATTCAGGGTGAACGCGAACCAGTCGAGTGTGTTGTTGCGGGCATTTGGGCTTGCCCGAACAAAAGCATTCGTGATGCTGGTTAAGTCTGCCTGATGAGCTTTCAGCGTCATCTGTAAAGCATCCTGCGATGACTTCACGTGGGCCTGGTCGATTGTTCGAGGGCTGGTGAAGTAAGTCTTAGTGACCTCAGTCTGCAGTGGCGAGATGCGGAAGAAAGGTCCCAATATAGTCTGGGTTTCACTCGCTACGGCGATCTGCTCTTTTGACATATCTGCAGTCGGGGTTACTTGAAAGCGCGGATGCTGAGCAAGGGCATCGACCAGTGGCGGAAATCTCGAATAGGTGAGCAGAGACTGAAGCTGTCAGCACAGGTAGAAAATGAGATAGGAATATCACGTCTTACATGGATATGGGGTTTATAGTCGTCATTCATAGTCATATTCGCAACGCTGTTGCTCATAATAACCATGGCATCCACGAACACAGGGGCAATAGTGTCATCCTCCTTCATGCGACTGACAGCTTCCGTAAAGAAGTCTAGACACAAACCATCTTCATTCTCGTGGTTGCGGAGGAGGTACGGCACTAGAGAATCATGGTTGGGATTAGGGTCACGGCTGTTCGACATCAGTACTACTCCGAGTCAGACGATCTAGACGCGCTGTAGCTTACCCGAAGTACTCGGGCATGGTGAGGGCGAATATGCAGTTGCTCATGCAGAGTCGCTTGGCCTCAAGTATGACCTCTTCTTTTTCGGGAGCAGGCCGTCTAGCAGGCCGAGTGGCCTTCATGACACGTTTCCAGCACGGCAACAGGTAGTCTAGAAGCGCCTTGTTCCGGGGCACATATCTAGCAGCTTCGAGGATGGCGGAATCTATAGAGGAGGCAGTCAATCTGACGGGTTCGTTGCTCTGCTCTAGTTCGGATCTCAGTTCCGGTAGGTATGTCAGTTTGGCGCCTTTGCTGTCAACGGTGCGCGACTCGTCTAATGTAACCCGGAAGATTCCACCCAAGACTGTGTCGGACCAATCCTCGAGCTTCTCCTCCCTCGCCACATGTATCTTCTTAGCTGATGATGTGTTTGCTGAGGGCGTGTCAATGGCTGAGGCTGATCTCTTGGTATTGTGACTTTTACCTGAATCGGCGGTGGCACCATTTCCCGATTCCGTCTTGGTCTTCACACCGAGCTGAGAGAAAGGGTTGGCTGGTTGTGTTTGAGATGTAGAGGCGGGGGTAATGTTGATCTTGCGACTCGGTGCTTGACTCGGTCGTTCGTTTTCTCGGTTCTGCGAGCTCGACCGAGGGGCTTCGGCCGGGGTAGACGAGGCAGATCGGTCGGGATTCGCAGTTTCGCCCGGTTGTGAAGTGGACGATGAGGATGACGACGCCGTGACATTCATGCTGGCCAGCTTCGCGAGGCGCCTTTGACGCATCTATCATTACGATATTAGTGCCTAGCCTACAGCGTTGTCTGCCGTGATGGAATACCTGCTCCTGTGGAGGCAACGTCGGTTCCGACTGCTCGTTCGGATCCATGGCGACAGGATGACGATTCGTAATGCTGTAAGAATGAATATACAAAGTACCCGAAGATGACCTGGAAGAGGGTACCTAGTCAAATATAGGCGGGAAGAAAAGGGAGAAAGAAAAGACACCACCGGGTATGGAAACAACGAAAAAAGAAGAAAATGGTAGAGGTGAGTGGTGAATGTTGAGGTGGCAGACCAAGATCGATCAATAGGGCTGCAGAGCCGCAGGTATATGGACGAGTTTCGGCGTGAGCTCGAGATGGACGTCAATGGAATAACGTAGTCATGTAGCCACACTGACCCAGCTAATTAATTAGTGGATCATCTTACCTACCTAGCAGCCTAGGTACCTGTATTACCTACCTGTCAGCCTGTCGAGGAGTCAATAAGGTCCTATCGATAACGTGTAAGCTATAAACCTGCCGCGGGGTAGCTGTCTAGGACCCTATCAGACAGCCAGGTATTCCCTAGTTTATTTATCCGATGTTTAGCCACTTTAGCTGTGCTTCCTGGCCTGTCAGCTGTTAGTCAGCTATCCATTTGGAGGCAAATGCTCATTGATGCTGGTGTTGTCTATAAGTACTTCCATAGAAGGAATTAGGTTAATAGATCTACCCAGTGAATCACAAAGAAATGCAAAGGTAACTGATTTCGTTGCCTTTAGATAGGTAATTGTACCTAGTAATCCAGGTATGAAAACCCATATCCGCTGGTTGCCTATATTGTGATGCTTAGAACGAGCGCAACTCCGCGGAGAGACAGAGAGAGAAAGAGAGAGAGAGAGAGAGAGAGAGAGAGAGAGAGAGAGAGAGAGAGAGAGAGTCTTGTTATCCACCTGGGTAAACTTCAAGTATACGGCTTCAAACGGTACTTCTATCTATCAACAGACAAAACGCTTATTTTGACTGTATTAAATCTTAACCTGAATGTGATCCACCTACCCTAAACCAAATATGGTAAAATAGGTGGAGTATTACCCTATAGGTATAATTTATTAATAAATGGATATATCTTTCCTAATAATTAAATATAATAGGTAGGTATAATAGATTTATTTAAGTTATAATTAAAACTTTATATTAAATTAATTATAAAAAGTTAATTAAACTATAATTCCTTTAAATTTATAATAAAAATTAAAAAAAGACGTTTTTATATATATGTATTTTTATTACCTTAATTAATTAATTTATAACAACTCACCTTATTACCGGCTTTTAATAATAGTTAACTTTATTACCGACCTTTACCTTAACCTTTACGTTAACCTAAGCCTTTTATACTCCCTATTAACGCCGATAATAAAGGAGTTAAGCAGTTAAAAAAGTACTATAATTAAAAAGGTAATGGAGTTAAAAAAGTGGTTGCTATAATTAAAAAGGTTACACATTTAATTATTAGGATAGGTATATCCATTTACTAATAAATTATACCTGCGGGGTGGTACCCCACCTATCTTACCATGTTTGGTTTAGGGTAGATGGATCACAGTCAGGTTAAGATTTAACACAGTCAAAATAAGCGTTTCGATCAACAGACTGGGACTATCATTTCATATTCAGGATTTGAACAAGGGTGAAACACTGCTTTTACTCATAATGTTAACAGTCTATCTAAGCTAACAATGTGGTTATTGAGCTCCCACCAGCACAATTACAATTTCATGCCTGTGGTTAGATACACATGTGGTACTATGCTTGTTTCAATCGAACATGAGAAGGAAGCCTTTTACTCCAGGTTATGTCCAGTATCTTATTTACTTGTATTGCCTCATTTTTCATTTCAGTTCCACGGAAATGTACAATGGTCCTATCACGACTAAGACTGAGTCTATTGAAACCTAGCCACTTTAAAGTTCTCATATAGGAAAGAAGATTGATGGATGTCTTTCTATATGGATGTTGCGATATTAGTTATGCCAATTCATACAGAATATAGCTGCTCAATATAAGCAAAAACATCCAACCGCTCAACAGGACTGCCCGACAAATCTGAGCAGTTTATGCCAAAGTCTGGAGAAGACGAAGAGGAAGAAGAGAGGTTGCAGCCTTTGATCAATAATCATCAATAGTAGGTGTCTCTTGAGTGTTGAACCATTGTTTCAATTCGGGATTGGTCCGTTCAACTTTCCGATCACAAGGTGTTACGGGGGTTGAAAAAGCTCGAGAGAATCCGATAGCATAGACTAGCTACGATGAACTTGGCCACAGGCCAAGAGAGGAGGCATGGCTTGTCAATAGCTTGCTTCCGAAAACGGCGCCTCATATATGAACTTAACATAATTTTCTCGCAGGCCTTGCAAACCCGAGACGTTTTCATGGAGTTTGAACAAGCCGCGCAAAGGCACCAAAGGCTTGCACCGTTAGTTTCTGGGCGTTGGGATAGCAAATACCCGTCTACGATTTATATCGCTACTGAAATATATATTAATAGATAATTGCTATATTAATAGTACCCCATATTTAATAATACCCCACTTATAGTTTAAAATATATTATATCTATTACCTATATATATTACTTACATATAATTTATATATGTTTTTAATATATTTATATATTATAGCGCTTTTTTTAATATTTTATTACTTATATTTTTAATTATATATAATTTTAATTATAGCCCTTTAATTTTTACCTCGTTTTCGGCCTTTTTTTACGAAATAAGTATAAAAACGCTGTTTTTTTTAATCGTTTCTAAATTAATTATTTATTTAATTATTTATACCTATAAAGTTAACTACTTTTTATATTACCTTTTATAGTACTTTTATAAATACGTTATTTTTATCTTTATTTTTATTTAATACTGCGTTAATATTAAAAAACGTATGTTAATTAGTAACTATTAATATTTATTACCTTTTTAATGGCCGATTAATAGCATTTTAAATTAATCCCATTTTTAAACCTTTATAGCTATTACTATAAGGTTTATTATAGCTATAGCTTTTATTATATTATAAACTACGCTATAAACTACACCATAAACCACTATAGCCTTTACTACGCTATAAACCACGTTATAAACCTTATAATACCCTATAAGCTTATTTTAACGATAATTAAATCGGTAATTAGCTCGAAGGATGGTTAAATAGTTATAATATTAACTTTTATTATAAAAAATTTTATTATATTAAGTTTAAAAAAGCACGGAAACCTTATAAATAACCCTTAAAAATTAACGCGTTTATAAAAATAATTAATTTATTAATAAAATAAAAATAAGGTATAATATGGGAAAGTTAACTACCTAATGGTAGTAAAGAGGTAATACCAGCTTATAAGGCTGGTAATAATAAAATCACTTAAATGGCACGGATATTAAAAAATTAATAGCAAAATAAATAGCTTAAATTCCTATTAAATATATATATATCTTTCGATAGCTAGCTGGTTAGGTATAAAAAATGAAAACTCCCGTATATTAACAGTTAATTTAGCTTATATAAATTATTTATATTATATAAAACTATTTTAATTTTCCCTAATTTAAGTATAAGTATTCCTAATATATTTAAATTCTAATAATTAACGCGAAATAAATATAAATAATAGGGAAATCTATTGCGAAATTATACGTAATTTAAACCGAATCCTTTTAAATTGCTTTCTTTTTATTTTTAGGCTTTTTCCCTTTAACCTTATTTTTTAATTAAATTTTTTTTATTTTAAACGTTAACTTTTATTATTTAATTCGTTTAATATATTTTTATATTTATATATTAAGTTTTATAATAAATTTTTTATTTATTTTATTAATCTTTTTATTTAATATATTTTAACCTTATTAACTTTTAAGGAAATAAAATTAAAATCGATTTTCTATTTATTTCTATATATTATTAAGCTACCTATATAGGGTTATAGATTTATTATTTTTATATATATGTTGCGTGGTCCCGGGACTCTGGCTGAAGTAGAGGAGTCCTAGGGGTTAGTATAATCCGGGGAGTCCTATAGAATCCCTAGAGTAC